>CM045770.1:113157875-113257875 GCA_025200525.1 Camellia lanceoleosa | reverse complement strand
AAGACAATAACACTGTCAAACAAAGGTTGGCATCCATAAAGATGATTTTTATGTGCATTATTTTTGTTCTAGGAAGTTTTCACTACATTCAGATGGTCTGTCAGCTAAATGTTATTTGATTGGAAATCTGGTGAGGAGAGTCTGAAAAGTTAAAAAGTGTTTCTCATGTTCAAAGGTAGTTCAATGCTGAGTGTCTTTACTAGATGGGAATCTTTAGAGTTGCGGGTTTAATAATTCAAGTAAGAATGTGAAGGGCATACTTTATTCTTTGAAGATATGGTGCGTCCTGTCTATTTTGGCTACTGTTTTAATATGAAAGTCTGTATAGCTCTTCAAAGAGGTTTTTCACTAGCTGCCGATCAAAGAAACAAAAAAAGAAGAGGAGGTTTTCACTAGTACAATAGAAGGATCTTTTTTCCCCCTAGCATGAGGGGGCTGAAGCAAGGGATCCTCTTTCCTTTCTTTATTAACTATTTTGATTGAGGTTTGAGCGAAATGATCATTAGAATTGGGCAAGAGGGGTCCGGTGGGTAGGTGGAGACTCACTGCCTATTTTTTATCTTCTTTATGCGGAGGATACAATTAATTTTTGTTTAGAAGAGCAATTGAGGTACCTACACTACACCCTTATTTTCTACGAGGCAGTGCTAGATTTGAAAGTGAATTTGGGAATGAGTGAGGTTATTCTCTTTGGCAAGGTATAGTGTGTTCAAAGGTTGTATTGTATCAGCATATGGAAAGGGATTAGGAAAGGGTGGTAGGGTATTCTTTGGTCATGTTAGGATTTGTGGTGGGAGAGTGATTCTAGTGTGATGTGTGGTAGGTGGATAGTGGGAGCTTCTATTTGCACACCACAAAACTTCTCAGGTCACACCATTCTTTCGTTCAGATATCAACTACCAAACAAAAATCCATAGTTTGGATATCAACTACCGAACTAGAATAGTGGGAGCTCTATTTGCACACCACATCACAAAACTTATCAGTTCACACCATTTCCCATTCGGATATTAGCTACCAAACAAAAGTCAATTGTTTAGATTTCAACTACCGAATAGTAGTTGATATCTGAACAATTGATTTTTGTTTAGCAGTTGATATCCAAAAGGACAAAATGGTGTGAACTGAGAAAAAAGGTGGTGTGCAAATAGAAGCTCCCATGGATAGTCCTTTGTAGGAGCCATTTTCGGAGTTATACAATATGATTGTACATAAAAATGCTTGGGTTTCTAAGTATGTGAGGTAAAAGCTGATTATTGTCCTTCACTTCTTTTTAGTTTATTTTCATGTTTTACCTAATTGGTGTTTTATAATAAAGATATACCGTCCGTGTAACAATTATTTAATGTGCAAATATTTATGTAATGTGCTGTCATTTTGAAAATGTGTCAGTCCATCTTTGTTGTTATTCATAGAATCAAATGCGATTGTGATTCTTATTTAAAAATTCTGTTAATGTTCTAACTTAGTCATCTCCACCAGCATCCACCCACTTTCAGAAACTATTTATTTGCAATTTTTTATGCTTGAAGTAGTACGGGAACTTATTGATTGGATACAACAAATTTGTGCAGGTAACAACTCCACTTTTGAAATTCATGGCAGAGTTCGTTTTGAACAAGTCCCAACGATTGACTTTTGATTCATCATCTCCTAATGGCATATTGCTTTTCCGAGAAGTCAGCAAATTAATAGTAGCATATGGGTCAAGAATTTTGTCTCTTCCCAATCGGGCAGATATGTACACATTCAAGTACAAGGGAATATGGATTTTGTTGTCTATCCTTTCAAGAGGTACTTACTTTATTTGCGTAACTTCCTATCTTTTTTACTTTGCATGCGGTAACAACCCCACTATTGAAAGTCATGGCAGAGTTCGTTCTCAACAAGTCCCATAATGGTGACTACTGTACCTTATATTTTATCTTTTTATCTATTACTCTTTATTTACTTTTCTTTCCATATATATATATATCATGAGTTCCTTTTCTAGTGACCCAATAGAGAGAAATTGTCTGATAGATGTGTAACAAGTAACCAATCTATTTATTTATTTAATTCCATGGCACTAGCAATTAAACTAACATTTTATGAGTTACATCTCAACTTAAAGTAGACAAAATCTTCAACTAAATCGTTCCAATTCCATAATCATATAATATAATTCACATATGATACCACAAATTCAAATATTGTTTAAACCCGTCTACCATTAACATTAGCCATAACGATACATTCTCTATTTTCGAGGTTCAATTATTATATATAGTGACTTAATTAACAGCTAATATGAAAGGACATAACTACCTTAATTTAGCGGAGTATGTGACCTCGAATAGTATTATTTGAGGGAAATGGATCTTTGTAGGTGATCCCAAGTAATTGTGACAGGTTTTTTAAGTTGAGTCAGATATTTTTTGTCTCTCAAATTCTGTCTTTTCCATATTAACTTTTCGATGTGAAATCGAAACTTGGGAACAATACTTTGATCACTGCAAAACTAAGGGTAAGGACATTTTATTTTAGGGTAATTCTATTTGCATCTGACACTTTATCTTAGTGCACACGATTTTTACCATTTAGATATTAATTTCCGAACAAATAACAAATGTTCAGATATAACTTCCGAACAAAAATCAATTGTTCGGATATCAACTATTGAACAATATTTTTGTTCGAACATTTGGTTTTTGTTCAATAGTTACAATTGAATTATGTTTGGAAGTTAACATCCAAACGGCACAAATGGTATGTACTGAGATAACATGTGGTGTGCAAATAGAATTATTAGGGGTTCTTCTTCGTCTTCTTCTTTTTGAAGTACTGTGGCTTCTTTTGAATTGATTTACTTAATCATTTAGCACCAACTTTCTCTTTGTTATCAGATACAAAATTTACTAAAGATTAATCATTTACTGGCATCTGTTGGCCGTTTATAATTTACTTTACTATCACATGACAGCACTTGCCGGTAATTATGTCAACTTTGGTGTGTTTGAGCTGTATGGTGATAGAGCACTTTCAGATGCTCTTGATATTGCCCTGAAGCTGATATTATCAATTCCTTTGGTGGATATACTGGCATATCGGAAGGTACAATTTTGGGGTGCAAGTGTATGTGTAAAACTGTTGATTTTGGAATTCTAGTTGGATATGTTTCTAATAACTTATCTGAATTAAATTTCTAATAACTTATCTGAATTAAATATCAGCAGGACAAACCCCCCCCCCCCCCCCCCCCTTTCAAAGAAAAAAAAGAAAAAACTGTATTTGGTCTTTTCTATTTGCAACTATTTGTGGGACCCAAATTTTACCAAACTTCCCACTGTACTCTTTTCAGAGTCACACTGTCATGCTTGTCACGTGTTTCAAGTCAGTCAGATATTAGTGGTAATCTGATTAATATGCCTAATTTTTTGGTAGTGTAACTCTAATTTGGTGTATTTAAGTTGATCTGTGTGCCCTTGAATACAAATATCAATGGATTTTTCTTATGATGAATAATCCCAAAATCAGTTTTGCTTGTTAAATTAATTTGTAATGCTATTTCTTCGGTCTTTATATTTATATGGATACACTACATTCTCGTGGTTTCTCTCAGTTTGAAAATAAATAAATAAATAAAGTTTTTAAGAACTGTATTGATAAAAACCAAACCAAACTAGGCTTTAAGTCCCATCAAATGGGGTCGGCTACATGAATCCTTCTTTTTCACGCGACCTTATCAATGGCCATTTTGTTAGTCAAATTAAGTAGACCTATATCTCTATTTACAATGCTAGCCAACATTGATCTAGGCCTATCTCGTCCCCTAACACTCTCATCTGCCGTTACAATATCGCATCTCTTCACTATTGTCTCTGTTGGTCTCCGTTGAATGTGACCAAACCATCTCAATTGATTCTCTCTCAACTTATTTTCTATTGGTGCTACTTTTACCTATTCCCGAATATACTCATTCCTAATTCTATCTTGTCTAGTTTTGCCACAAATCCACCTTAGCATCCTCATCTCAGCCGCACTCATCTTATCTATATGTTGTTTTTTGGTTGCCCAACACTCCGTCCTATACAACATCATTGGTCTAATAGCCATTCTATAGAACTTATCTTTTAGTCTAGTGGGTATTCGTTTATCGCACAGTACCCCAGACGCACTTCTCTACTTACACCATCCCGCCTTAATCCTATGGGTTACATCCGCATCAATCTCCCCCCGTTGTTGTGATAATTGATCCTAAATAATGAAAATGTTCACTCTTAGGCAGTTATTAGTTCTCAATCTTCACTTCTCCTCTACTTTCATTGTTATTGTTACTGTTACTAAATTTACACTCCATGTATTCTGTCTTAGTTCTGCTTACCCAGAATCCTTTAGATATAAGAGTTTTTCTCCAAATCTCCAACTTTGCGTTAACTCTTTCTCTAGTCTCATCTACTAGCACGATATCGTCTGCAAAAAGCATACACCATGGCACGTCATCCTGAGTATTTCTCGTTAACTCATCCATAACTAAAGCAAAATGATAAAGGTAGATCTTTGGTGTAACCCTATAGTGATAGAAAATTCATTTGTCTCTCCAGCAGGCGATCCAATAGTGGTCACCACCTCTTCATACATGTCCCTAATCACATTAATGTAACATTTTGTCACCCTTTTCTTCTCTAACACCCACCATATTATATCTCGGGGTACTCTATCATATGTTTTCTGAAGGTCGATAAATACCATATGAATGTCTCTTTTCTTTTCTCTATATTTTTCTATTACTCTCTTTAAAAGATAAATCACTTCCATTGTTAACTTGCCAGGCATAAACCCAAATTGATTCTCTGATACCTTTGTTATATCTCGCAATCGGCGTTGCATCACCCTTCCCACACTTTCATTAGATGACACACTAGCTTGATTCCTCTATAGTAGTTGCAGTTTTGGACATTTCCTTTATTCTTATAGATTGGCACTAAAATACTCTTCCTCTACTCAGTTGGCATGTTTCTAGTCAACAAAATTTATCTCTTGTTTTCCACTCCCGTATCTTGGCAAGTTTGTATACCCTCTTTTCTCACTCTTTACTATCTAGTCTAGTGTATAATTTATCATAAGCTCTCAACTTAGCCTCTCTCACTACTTTTTTGACCTCCTTATTAGCCAATCTATAGCTCTTCAGGGTTTCCTTAGCTTTATCCTTCTGCCACTTTTTAAAGCACTTTTTTTTTTGCCTTAATTACCGCTTGAACTTTTTCCCTCTACCATTAAGTTTCCCTAGAGCTGGGTCTCGTCCCTTTTGACTCTCCAATAACTTCCCTTGAGATTCTCCTCATACAATTGGCCATCGAGTTCCACATACTGTTAGCATCATCTTCAAAGTCCCAAGTATCTTTCTTATCCATTATATTCTTAAATATTTCTAGTTTATCCCCTTTTAGGTCCTACTATCTCGTCCTACGACGCCCACCATCCTTCCTAGCTTAGTATTGCCCTCTAAAACATAAATCTAGTATCAAAATTTTATTTTGAGAGGCCAGGCTCTCTCTAGGAATCATCTTACAATCATTGCATTTTAGGCGGTCCACTTTTCTCACTAAAAAGTAATCTATTTGGCTCTTAATTGACCTACTCTTAAAGGTTTTTAAATGCTCCTTCCTCTTCTTATACATAGTATTGGCCACTACCAGGTCAGAAGCTAACGCAAAATCTAAGATACTCTCTCCAGCCTCATTTCTGTCACCAAAACCGTATCATGCATCCTTTCATAGCCTAGTTTATCTATGTCTACATGGCCATTAAAATCTCCACCAAGTTCTCTCCTACGGGTATCTCCTGTAAGATCTGATCCATTTGCTTCAAAAATCTCTTTTAGTCTGATCATCTAATCCTACTTGAGGGGCGTATGCACTAATGACGTTCACTATATTCTCTCCAATAACTAGTTTAACTAACATAATCCTATCCCCTTTCCTAATGACCGCTACTACATTCTCCACAAAACCCTTGGCAATTATGATTCCTACCCCATTCCTGCATCTATTCTTACCACTATAATACAGTTTAAAACCGGTATCCTCAATTTTCCTAACTTTTTCACTCGTCCACTTAGTTTTTTGTACGCAAGCTATACTAACTCTCCTCCTAATCATAACATCTACCAATTCCATTGTCTTACCAGTTAAGGTTTTTATATTCCAAGTGGCTACCCTAAACTTGTAGTCTTGGACTAGCTTCTTTACCCGTGCTCGTCTAGAAAAACGTGGGAACCTTTGCCCATTTTTCATCGCACCCAGGCGTCGATGCGGCGCCCCTTGCTCACTTTTCGAAACACCCGGAGGCAGGCGTAGCGTCACTTGAGGGGAACGACCTAGCATTTAAACGATTCAAAGTAGAATTCATTGTCATAAGGGATTTGAGCAGCTGTTTTACGTGTTGGCTGTCGGTTACCTAACACACAACCCTCATTTTATTGGATTTATTTGTAGCAGTTGTTATTTTTTGAGAAGAGAAAAGTTAGAGGTATGAGTGGTATCTCATTCCTTTTTATATTAAATCATCACCAAAATCACAGGAGTGCCATAAGGCATAAAATAAGAATACTAAAGATTCATCAGAATAAAATAGGAAATATTCTAACATATTCTAACACTCTCTCAAGCTGATGCAAAGATATCTCTCGTGCCCAGCTTGTTAAGAATGTCACGGGATGGTTTATTCCCTAATCCTTGTGTGAGAACATCAGCCAGTTGGTCCCTAGACCTCACGAATGGCGTACATATAGTGCCACTAGTGAGTTTTTCCTTGATAACATGCCTATCAATCTCCATATGCTTGGTCCTGTCATTCTGGATTGGATTGGATTGTGAGCTATATTGATGGTTGCCGTATTGTCACAGTATAACCGCATAGAATCTGTCTGATGAATCTCCAAATCCCTCAAAAGTAGTCTAATCTAATCCATTATAGCTCACACACCGTGAGCTATAGCCCTGAATTCAGCTTCTGCACTGGACCTCGCAACTACATTCTGTTTCTTGCTTCTCCATGTAACTAGATTTCCTCCAATAAAGGTACAATAGCCAGAGGTTGACCTTCTATCAGTGATTAACCCAGCCCAATCAGCATCTATGTATGCCTTTGTACTAAGATGACCATGTTTAGAGAAATAGAGACCCTTTCTTGGAGAAGACTTCAAGTACCTTAGAATCTGCATAACTGCCTTTAAGTGAATTGCACGTGGAGCATGCATAAATTGACTAACCATACTCACTGCGATAGCAATGTCAGAACACGAATGGGATAAGTAGATAAGCTTACCCACTAGCCGCTGATATCTTCCCCTGTTTACAAGCTCTCTTGCTTGATCCTCACTAAGCTTCAGTCCAGGCTCTAGTGGTGTATCACAGGCTTTACTTCTAAGCATCCCAGTTTCTTTTAGCAAATCAAGCACATACTTTTTTTGACATATGAAGATGCCCTATTTGGACTGAGCAACTTTAATACCTAGAAAGTACTTCAAGCTACCTAAGTCTTTGATTTCAAACTCATTAGCCAAATACTTCTTTAATCGAGGAACCTCCTCAACATCATCCCCTATGAGTACAATATCATCCACATAAAAAATATAAGAGCTGTTGTCTTATCATGTGAGCAGTGTTTCACGAACAAAGTATGATCAAGTCTCTTCCACCCATTGCTAAGGAAAGTAAAATACTGGAGGATAGTCATCTCACCCTGGACAGACCGGTCAATTGAGCGTCGCAACTCAAAAGTCTGGGAAAAATTGTCTTTGCGGGAATATGTAGTGGCCACAGCCTCCCAAATATCCTGTGTTGTGTCCATAGACAGGTATCCCTCACCAATCTCCAGAACCATGGAATATATCAACCAGCCCATGATGAGAGAATTGGCAATCTCCCACTGATAATAACCCGGATCGGTGGGACTGGGGGCCTGAACGCGCCCATCAACATATCCCAGCTTCCCTTTACTCTTCAAAAATATAGTCAAACTCTACGACCACGCTAGATAATTCTGACCATTAAAGAGAGAAGTGGTGATTTTTTGGCCAGGGTTGAGAGAATCAGTCATAGTAGTAGGCAAACTAGGACACCCACCCTGAGAAGCATGTGAAGTAGTAGACTCACTAGTCAATTCTGTCATGAATACGCCACTAAGGAACCCTCACAACAAACACTGGTCTAATCACAAACCCGGAAGATGGGAAAACATACCAAACAGAACAAAAACAAAAGAATTTAAGAGAGCATTTTTTTTTTTGGAAGAAGACAGAAAATAAAAAAAACAAAGCAGAAAGAAGACAAATTACATGAGATCACTGAATAAGGACTTTAACTCAGACCCAAGACAGAGCCGACACGGTCGACTCACGAGAGAGAGTGGACTGAACCAAAGAGAAGAAAGAATCAACTTGAACCAGAGAGCCGACTGAACCAGAGAGGTCCTGAGTGGCTGTCGGTAGCCTGAGGAGGGAGGAAAACCCACCCGACTGAACCTCCAAGCCTACCGATAGACCTGGTTTGGAAAGAGGGGGGCTCTGACGAGCCCTAGAGTGCTAGCGAAGCCCTAGGAGGCTGCGGCTAGGTCTGCCGAAGTCCTAGAAGGATGCGGCAAGGCTTGTCGAGGCCCTAGGAGACTGTGACTGGTCTTGCCGGAACCCTAGGGGAATGGCGTTTGGTGTGGTGGTGGAGTGGTGGTGTGACGGTGTCTATAGGGTTGTGATTTCTAGGGTTTTAGAGTGGCTTTGATACCATGTTATTTTTTAGAAGAGAAAAGTATGAGTGGTATCTCATCCCCTTTTATATTAAATCATCACCATAATTACAAGAGTGCCATAAGACATAAAATAAGAATACTGAATATGCATCAGAATAAAATAGGAAATATTCTAACACATTCTAACAGTTGTATAGTAAAGGACATAACATGTATATGATATTATTTAGGGGCAGAAACAAATATCAGAGTTTTTATAAGGGTGTGGCAGTCTTTTCCATTTGGGATAGAGATTACTTAGACTACCAAGAAAGTATGAATCAATCTTTGTAAACGATTCTAATTGTTATATATTGCAACATTTTAGTAAATATAATTATAACATCTCTCTTTAATCTTTTAAATAGCCAAATAGAATTGTTTATGATTGAGGTTCAGTGTCAGATTGGTTTAGAGAGTGCTTGATGGTCGGGATGTCTGAGCTTTTACATTGAAAGGTATTTGGTTTACAAAGCTCCTCTTAAGGAAGCTTTTCTCACCAAGTGACTGACTAGTGTTGCGTGTTTAGGAAGCCTGAAGATAATATGTTACCCATTTGCTGTTCCATTGTCAGGTAGCAAATATGTGGTGCCTCTTGTTATATCTGTTTGGTGTACCTTGGTTCATATTGAGTTCGGTTGGTGATTTGTTGTGTTGCCAGGGTGAATGTGTGTGGAAGATTGCTAATATGTTGTAGTATTTTGTCACTTCATATGTTATGTGGAGCATCTAAGTAAAGGTTAATGTGGTCCTTTGATGGTGTGGAGCTTCCATCTCATGAATTGAAGTTGGTGTGCTCTTTGCTTTATTGGTCTCTGAAGTTGTCTTTAATGTCTATTGGATTCTCTTGTGGAGTTTTTGGGTCGTGTGTTTTTGTCCCGTTGAGTTTTGCAGGCTTTCTTTTATACTAGTGCAAATGATTATGGGTTGTACCGTATTTGGGAAAAAAAAAAGAGAAAGTAAAAGCGGCTAGTTATCAAAAAGAAAAAGGAAAAAGCAAAGAAAAGAGGCAAATGAAGTTCTTAAATGGGGTACTACCTGCTTAGAATTATTTGGATAGTTTTATTTTTCCCTTTTTTCAACTTTTTATTCAAGAATCTTTGTGGGAAAAGGGGTGAGACAAAACCCAATGAATAGTGATATATCAAAGCTATTTTATGACAAATTATACCTCCGTTTTAGATATTTATAAACAAACAAAAAGCTTAGAAACTCAACTTACATTTGAAGCATAACATATCTTTTGCAGTTTCATTTCCAAATATGGTGATAATGTCCATCCGTGGGGTGCTAAACAAAACATAACCGGGTCAACTCTAATTATGTCAAAATCACAATCTAGTGGCAAGAGCTCTTGAAATCTAAGCAAAACTATTAGTATGTTTAACGTCCTCTAATAATGCTTGGGACCGAATTCATAGATGGCATCTTTGTAGTATAAAATATACTGAACATAAGATCTCCTTGAATAGCTATCACTTTCTATATGAAGTATCATAGATTCGAGTTCTAAAAAGCTTTAATAAAAGTAGAACCAAGAAATATCACCACTCATCTCTAACTCCACAAAAGTGTGTAAATCCACAAGTAAATCAACACTACATAAGCATAACAAACAATGTATATTGGTATACAAATCAGAACATAAGAAATTAGGACAACTCTTCTTCATGGCTTATAGGTCTTATACAAGTGTGAATTGATTCTTTAATTGATTCTCCCTTGTTCGAATAAAGATCTTAGTTAGAATTGATTTCATACCGATTAATGAGTCGTGTGACACTAACTTTTTCACTTGTACACCTCTCCCTTCCACCCTCCCATAGATAGTGGTGGCCCTTTTCAAGCAAAACTCTAATCAATTCTTCTATATGTGAAACAGGGACATAATGGTCTGGAATCGATTATTAATCTATTGTTAGACAATGGAATAGTATGGTATGGAATCGATTCCCTAATCAATTCTCTTGTTTTTGAATTAGGGACAGAATGATTTGGAATCGATTCCCTAATCTATTAGGCACTTGAATGTTAAATTTTTTGGTTTATTCAACTTTAATCTTGTTCTAAGGTCACAAAATCCTCAATACACGAGACTCATGATTCAAGGAAGGGTGTGATGAGGGTAAAAAGAATCACTTAGTTAAGTGGTTTCTCTCCCTAAGGAGAAAGGGGGTCTTGCTATCGGGAATATTGTTACTAGGAACACTGCACTCTTGAGCAAATGGTTGTGAAAATTCTCTAGTGAAAGTGAGTCACTATGGTGTTCCATCATTAAAAGTAAGTATGGAGTTCAGGACAATGGTAGAGATTCTAATGTGGTTAGTAGAGGCAATTGTCGGTCTCGTTGGAAGTTCATCTCTCGTTTATATCCTATAGTGTCTCCTTTCTTGTCTTTGAGAGTGGGTAATGGGGTTTGTATTCGGTTTTGGGAAGATATGTGGTTGGGGGTTACCTCTTTTCCATTGCTTTACATATTGGTCCGTTATCGGAATGTGTCAATTGCGTAGGTGGCATGCTCTAATGTGGCACCAATCTCTTGGAACTTCAACTTTCTTAGGAATTTAAGCGATATGGAGTCTCATGAGTTGGCATCTTTGTTGTAATTGATTGAGGGGATTTCTTTATCTTCATTTTGTGATAGAAGGGTTTGGAGTATCACTCCCTCGGGGGTATTCTCGTGTAAGTCTTTGTTTGATACACTCATTGATAAATCTTCTGTCCAGTTGTTTCCTCTAGTAGGGAAAATGTGTGATTCCCCACAAGTAAATCAATCAATGGGAACAAAAACTAATGTGGAAAAATTAAATCAAAAGCAACATAAGAATTTTTACGTGGTTCCCTCAATGTGAGGTACGTCTATCAACCAAAAAATTTCCAAACGATTACAAACGAGATACAAATAGTCTCACAAAATCACCCTTAAGTGAATTCCAAATAATCACAAATAAACAAGAGGAAAGACCTCACCAAATAGATAAACCAAAATCTTCAGAACCAGAGTTGTAGAAGATCCAGAATAATAGACCAAATCAGCTTCACCAACCAACCGAATAAGCACACTGATAATGCTTCAAAGAACCGAAAAACGAAGCAAAGAGAACTTTCGAAGATCAGCCGAAAAGCAGTACTAACTCACCCAATTGAATTAATTAATGTTGGCAGCCGCACAACACCTTTTCCTTGGGAAAAACAATACCAAACATATGTATTGTGAATCTAGGATTTTTTTATCAAAACCTTAGTTGTTTCCAAATTGAATTGGGTCTCTACAAATATAATATATAAAAATATATTATACCTAAACTAAGCCAAATTAAAATTCTTTTAATAAACTAATTGGGTCCCACACTCCAATAAGGAGGTATACCCAACAATTCTCCCCCTATCGACTTAGGTGGAGATATTAACCATACCCGCCAAAGTTCGACACTTTAAATGTTTATCCCTCGACAAAGTCTTAGTCAACATATCCGAAATATTATCATCCGTGTGAACCTTTTTGAGTTGTAACAGTTTCAAATCTAACACATCACGAATCCAATAGTATCTTACATCAATGTGTTTCGATCTCGAATGAAAAGTAGAATTTTTACTTAAGTGAATAGCACTTTGAATATCACAATAAAGCATATACTTTTCTTGCTTTAAACTCAACTCTTGCAAAAATTTCTTCAACCATAACTCTTCTTTGCAAGCTTCCGTAATGGCAATAAATTCAGCTTCGGTAGTTGAGAGAGCAACACATTTTTGTAATTTAGATTGCCATGCCACAGCTCCCCTTGCAAAAGTCATCAAATACCCCGAAGTAGATTTCCTAGAATCAACATCACCGGCCATGTCAGAATCTGTGAACCCATCAAGCATCGGCTTACCATCCTCAAAGCACAAACATACCTTCGAAGTCCCTCGAAGATACCTTAGAATCCATTTTATCGCTGCCCAATGTTCTTTATCCAGATTAGAGAGAAATCGACTCACCACACCAACGGCGTGAGCAATATCTGGCCTTGTACAAACCATGGCGTACATCAAAGAACCAACTGTTGAAGCATAAGGAACTTTGAACATCTCTTTTTTATCTTTCTCACTTGTAGGACATTGATTCGAACTAAGCCTGAAGTGACCTGCAAGTGGACAACCAACCGGCTTTGCTTTATCCATGTTGAATCTCTTAAGAACCTTCTCAATGTAGTTTTCTTGAGACAACCAAATCAGTCCCTCTTTGCGATCACGAACAATTTTCATACCAAGAATTTGCTTTGCCGGCCCCAAATCTTTCATAGCAAAAGACTTGCTCAACTCCAATTTCAACTTGTTTATCATGGTAGAATCTTGACCAACAATTAACATGTCATCAACATAAAGCAAAAGAATAATAAATTTGCCATTCGGAAAATTTTTCACAAACACACAATGGTCCGAAGTGGTTTTAGAAAAATCATTATTCATCATGAAAGAATCAAATTTTTTGTACCATTGCCGCGGGGCTTGCTTGAGACCATACAAACTTTTCTTCAATTTGCAAACAAATTTCTCTTTCCCTTTCTCCACAAAACCTTCCGGTTGCTCCATGTAAATTTCTTCTTCAAAATCACCATGAAGAAATGCGGTCTTCATATCAAGTTGTTCAACTTCAAGGTTCATACTTGTAGCCATGCCAAGTACAACCCGAATAGAAGACATCTTTACAACTGGTGAGAAAATCTCGTCAAAATCAATACATTTCTTTTGTCCAAAGCCTTTCACAACAAGATGTGCCTTGTGTCTCAGATCTTGCCATCATTCTTCAATTTGAAAACCTACTTATTTTTCAGAATTTTCCTCCCTTTAGGCAACTTCACTAAATCATAAGTCTGGTTTTCAAGCAAGGAATTCATCTCCTCGTCCATGGCCTTTTTCCAATCACCTTTCTTTGCATGCTCAATTGCTTCTTGGTAGCTCTCAGGCTCCCCTTGATCGGAAATCAACACAAATTCATTGGGAGGATACTTTTTTGAAGGTTGTCGGTCCCTTGTAGATTTTCTCAACTCAAGTTGTGGTGGCGGTTCTTGAGTTGGATACTCTTCCTCAATTTCTGGCTCAACTTCATTAGGATTAGCATCATCCTCTACATCTTCAATGGGTGGCTGTACATCTCCCTCATTTTCATCATCCACCGAAGATAAAGGAGATGGATCCATGTCAATGAGATCACTAGTTTTTAGCTCCGGTTGATTACCTTTGCCAAAGTCCTCAATTGTTTGGTCTTCAAGAAACACAACATTACGGCTTCGAATGATTTTCTTTTCGACTGGATCCCACAATCTATACCCGAATTCATCACGCCCATAGCCAAGAAAAATACATTGTCTTGACTTGTTATCAAGCTTGGACCTCTCATCTTTTGGAATGTGAACAAAAGCTCGGCAACCAAACACTCTCAAGTGCTCATAAGACACATCTTTACTGGTCCAAACTCTTTCAGGAACATTACCATTCAAAGGATAGGAATGAGACAAATTGATCACGTCAACCGCTGTCTTCAATGCCTCACCCCAAAAGAATCTTGGCAATTTAGCTTGTGAAAGCAAACACCTTGTTCTTTCCATAATGGTGCGGTTTATCCTCTCAGCAACTCCATTTTGTTGAGGAGTCTTCTTAACTGTCTTTTGATGCCGAATACCTTGGCTGCGACAATACTCATCAAATGGCCCAATGTATTCACCACCATTGTCTGATTGGATGCATTTCAATTTCTGCCCTGTTTCTCTTTCAACCATGGCCTGAAAATGCTTAAATACTTCTAGAACTTGATCTTTAGTTTTTAGTAGAAAAGCCCAAACTTTCCTTGAATAATCATCAATGAAAGTAACAAAATAAAGTGTACCACCATGTGTTCTAACTTTTAAAGGACCACAAACATCCGAATGAATCAACTCCAAAACATTTTCTTTTCTAGAGGCAACATTTTTATGAAAAGAAACTCTATGTTGTTAACCCGCCAAACAATGAACACAAGTTTTAAGATGTGTACCTTTTAAACCGGGTAGAAGCTCTTTCTTGAACAAAACTTGTAGCCCCTTTTCACTCATATGGCCAAGCCGCTTGTGCCACAATTCGGTAGAAGTATCATCTTCAAGTGCATTAACAACACCTTTACAAATTTTCCCTTGCATCGAATAAAGTGTATGAGTCTTCTTGCACTTAGCTACCACCAAAGAATCCTTTGTGAGTTACCATATTCCATCACCAAATTTGTTGTTGAAGCCTTCATCATCTAGCTTCTTAGTAGAGATCAAATTGAGGCGAATGTCGGGAACATGCCTCACATCTTTAAGCAACAACTTGCAGCCCAAATTTTTTTCCAAGCAAACGTCACCCATGCCGATAATCTTGGACAAACCTTCATTACCCATTCGAACAGAACCATAATTTTCTTTGGTGTAGATAGTGAAGAAATCAACTCGAGAAGTCACATGAAAAGAAGCACCGGAATCAATCACCCAATTGCTCTCTTGGCCCACAAAATTGATACAATCATCTTCACAAACGACCATGAGATCATCGGTAGTAACTGCCGTTATGTCTTCTTGCTTCTTATCTACACTTTTGTCATGCCTTTTTTCCTTGTTCTTGAGCTTTCGGCATTCCCGCTTCATGTGCCCTTTCTCATGGCAATAGTAACACTCAATGTCTTTCTTTTAAAAAGAACCATCTTTTGATTTGTCACGGCTTTGATAACGACCATGAGGAGTCTTACTCCTCCCCCTTGTTTTGCTTCGGCCTCTCACAACAAATGCTTCCAAATGAGAGGAACCCGCTGATTTTCTTCTAGTTTTTTCATTCAACAAGCTACTAGTGACTTGGCCCATTGTGACAACTCCATCAGATGCCGAATTACTAACCGTCACAACCGAAGTCTCCCAACTTTCGGGCAAAGAATTAAGTAGCATCAAAGCCTGTAATTCATCATCAAAAATAATTTTCATAGAAGTAAGTTGGTTAACAATACTTTTTATTTCATTCAGATGTTCCGGAATAGGGTTGTCCTCTTTATATTTTAAATTAATCAACTTACAAAACAGAAAAGCTTTATTTGTGGCTGATTTCCTATCATAAAGGCCTTCTAATTTTTTCCATAAATCAAGTTTCAGTAGCAACATGATGAAATACACTGTTATCAATCCATTGACGGATGGCACCAATGGCTTTTCGATTAAGCCTCTTACACTCATCATCTTTCATACCTTCGGGTTTGCTACTATTACCCTCAATGGGTCCATACAAATCTTTACAAAATAATAGGTCCTCCATTTTAGTTTTCCAAGTTATCCAATTGCTTTCATTGAAGCTAGACATACGACCTACATTCCCCTCCATTGATTTACACAAATAAATAAATCCCAATAAACCGTAAGCTCTGATACCAGTTATTAGGAAAAATATGTGATTTCCCACAAGTAAATCAATTAATGGGAATAAAAATTAATGTGAAAAAATTAAATCAAAAGCAACACAAGAATTTTTACGTGGTTCCCTCAATGTGAGGTACGTCCACGGGATCGAAATCCGATTCCACTATCAACCAAAAGGTTTCCAAACGATTACAAACGAGACACAAATAGTCTCACAAAACCACCCTTAGGTGAATTCCAAATAATCACAAATAAACAAGAAGAAAGACTTCACCAAATAGATAAACCAAAATCTTCAGAACCAGAGTTGTAGAAGATCCAAAATAATAGACCAAATCAGCTTCCCCAACCAACCGAATAAGCACACTGATAATGCTTCAAAGAACCGAAAAACGAAGCAAAGAGAACTTTTGAAGATCAGCCGAAAAGCAGCACTAACTCACCCAATTGAATTAATCAATGTTGGCAGCCGCACAACACCTTTTCCTTGGGAAAAACAATACCAAACATATGTATTGTGAATCTAGGATTTTTTTTACCAAAACCTTAGTTGTTTCCAAATTGAATTGGGTCTCCACAAATATAATATATAAAAATATATTATACTTAAATCAAGCCAAATTAAAATTCTTTTAATAAATTAATTGGGTCCCACACTCCAATAAGGAGGTATACCCAACATCCTCTTCACAAGAAAATTTGGAAAGTGGTTGTTTCCCATAAATTGAAGTTTTTCATGTGATCCTTAGCTCAAGGAGGTGTCATGACCTATGATCTCTTCCAAAGGAGAAGGCCTAATCATTTTCTTTGTTCTCAATGGTGTGTGATGTGCACGAGTAGTTTGGAATCGGCGGATCATTTATTTCTCCATTGTCTGGTGGCTCTTTCACTATGGCAGCGTCTTTTCAATTTGTGTGATGATCAGTGGATTTCTCTGAAGGAATGTACACTTATGCTTCTTGTTAGGTTTGCAGGATTTGAAGGCAGCTAGAGTATTGTTTGTGCTACTTTTTGGTCCTTATGGCTGGAGAGGAATGCAAGGATCTTTGAAGGAAAGGAGTCGAGTGATGAATCTTATGGGACAAGGGGAGATATTTAGCTTCGCTTTGGGCTTTTGTGTCTAGACCTTTTAAAGGTTTTCCCTTTTTAGGGATTGGGCTGCTGTTTGCAATTCCTAGTTTTTGGTTTTCCTATTTATTTTTGGTTGTTGTTGTTGTTTAGGAACTTCTTACTTGAGTACTCTTTGTCCTCTTTCTCTTTTCTTGCTTATGCTTAATAATATTCTTTGCCGCTTCAAAAAAAAAAAAAAAAAAAAAAAAATGATTCAAGGATCTCAAAAGGTAGGAGGACACCATAGTAATCACCAAATGTTTCAAAATTTGGAATTTCTCCCAAAAGAGTAAATCAACCTAAGCACTGTCTCTAATTCTGTTTCTTTTAATTAGTGATCTAAATTCATTCCAGTGATGAGATTAACAGATTAAAGAGGTGTAGTGAGGTCTACAGTGGTGATTCTTACTTCAATTGTGAGTTTGAGGGCTTCCACTATGATTTTCCTTTTGCTTTTCCTTTTTCCCCCCCTCACTTTTCCTTCAATTTCTTATCTCTCTCCCCCTTTTTAGAATTCTTATGCATCTTAGAGGTGCTAGGTTGTCTCTACACCTCTTTTGTATTTTTGTGTTAATTAAATATATATATGTAATATGCACCTCAATTAGGAGAACAGATGTGCAAGCATTTTTTTTTTGGTGTGATAGTACTGTACTTACTGTTTTGGATTTTCACTATTAAAAACTCAGATTTTTCCCAAGAGTTCCTTTTAGGTTGGATTTCTTTGCTTGGGTAGCATGATGAACCGTGGTTACAGGGTGTCTAGTAGATGTTTGTGTTAACTTATAAGTCAATCGTTTGCTTCCTTCATTGCTAAGTGGCAAAGGAGCTTCAGGATTTGCTTTTCTCCACCTTTGGGGTTGAGTGGGTGATGTCAAGATCGGTCAAGGTTGTTGGGGGCACTGTTATAGGAGGAAGACTAAGAAGAAGGCATGGATGGTGGCTCACTTATGTTTGATGTGGATCTTGTGGAGAGAGACTGGGAGACAAATAAGTGCACTTTTGAAATGGAATTGATGACTTATAAGCTGAAAATGGATCTCCTGCATACTTTCGGTGTAAAGGATCTTTTTGTGAATCCTCTTTTCTTCTTGTTGATTTTATAGCCTAACTACATTTCTCTGTAGAGCTCTTTTGATGCTTTTTGTGTATGTTCGCACCCTTGGGGTGTTTTTGATATAGTCATACCACACATTTTGAATTTATTTATCGGAAAGAAGAAATCTTTTATAAGATTGGAAACCAAACTCAAAACAGATAATTTTATAGTTCTTATCTTACTATACAGAAGAATAATAGTTATTTTTATTGATTATCTGATTAATTATATTTCCTTTGATTCTTGCAGCTCACAGGAGCGTATTTTGCATTCCTGGAGGTTCTTCTGAATAGCCATGTCACTTTTGTTTTGAATCTGGATACAAGCACTTTTAGGTATATTGTAGGATCTCTTGAATCAGGCCTCAGAGGACTGGATGCAAATATCATATCACAGGTTTGTTTGTTATCTCTCTTGACATTTTGTCCTTTTTTTTTTTTTCGTGCTGGACAAACTAAAATATTATATATATATATTTTTCCTTCTCTCTAGGTTCTTTAAACCCTTCTCACATTGCTTTTACCCTTCCATTGTGTTATGAGAGTGTTTACTTAGGCACTTCATTCTTAATTTTCTTAACATACAGAATCATTCTTGTAATGGTATGATACAAGAGTACTGCAGCTCCCTTGAGATGTTTTTCCGTTAAATAATCCTTTGAATTTGTTATGTCAGTGTGCATCTGCAGTTGATAATTTGGCTACTTATTATTTCAATCACATAACGGTTGGAGAGTCCCCCACTACACCAGCTGCTCTTAATCTTGCTCGGCATGTTGCAGGTTGCCCTGGTGTGTTTCCTGCAGTAAGTTGCTTCTTCTTTTTCTTCTTTTTTTTATAAGTAGTTAACTGATTTCTCTTCATTTGAAATGCATATTATCAGCTTAAATATTCTAATGACAATTGAGAACCATAGGATTTGGTTTGTCATAATGCCGACAGTGAATGGTGTCATATCAAATATAATTATGATAAATGATAATAAATTGGAGGTGATGCAATATTGTTTGCATTGGTGACATTTTATTTATAATTTTCAATACCTTTGTATAATGTGCTTGGCTCACTTTATGTGAGATGATCCTTTGTGATATGAGAAATTGTTCTTATTTTTTCTTCTCTTTTTCTTGGCACAATAATTTTCAGAACAATATCATGAGGGATTACACACATCATTTTGACCTTTGGTAGAATGCATTAGATGGGCATTCTTTATGGAGGAACGATATTTTATGGTTTTTAAATGTAACAAAAAACCATTATTCATCTCATCTGATCACACAAATTTCTTTCATAAATGTGTGATTTGGATCCAAATTTCCTTTGATACATCTCATCTGATCACACAAAAATTTAGAAGCACTTCATTTTGTTCACTGATGAGTGAAAAATTGTATGTGTTTTGCTTTTAATATTTTTTGTTCTTCTTTGTTAATATTCATGCCATATTTATCTAAATTCTTGATATACATACCATCTCTCTCTCTCTCTCTCCTTTTTGTTATTGCTGATTATTTATTTTGTTACTTAACTAGATATTGAAAACCCTCTTTGAGATTGTCCTATTTGAGGACTGTGGCAACCAGTGGAGCCTTAGCAGACCAATGTTGAGCTTGATACTTATAAGTGAAGAGGTAATAGTTGAAACTGCAAATTTTCAATTCCGTTCTTGTTTTGTAGTCTTCCTGTTTCGCAGTTCTTTTGTATGGCAAGTACAAACTAAACAGTAGTCTTAAAAGGGGTTGGAATCTAAAACAGATGTTTTGAATTATATTTGCCAACTTGATAATGTAAACATGTCTTTTTTAGTAACACATTCAACCAATAGGAACATAAAGAAGTATAGGAATAACCAATAGAACTTTGAATGGACTACATTAGTTCTATCTTAAGAGGAACACGAAGTGCGTGCTACTTTGCTTTAGTTCCTTCATGTGTATGGCCTAGCAATAAATATAAATAAATAAATAAAACAAAATTCCTACTATAATGAGTGTGGCTATCAAAGTTCCCAGAAGTTTTTCCCTATTATAGAGTTGAGTTCAAGATGCCATATCCTTTTTTGGGATCTGTTGATTGGTTGGATTATCCAGCACCTAAAAGTTGATGTCAGACTTGTATTTAAGCTGCGAACCAGCTGAGCTGTATGACCCAGGATTGAATCCTGGCTTCGTGGGCAGGGATACAACCAAATAAATGAGACTTCTATTTAGGTGGAGAGCAAATACTATGCTGAGAGCGAGTCATTTCATACAGTAATTGAAATTTGTACTTTGTCTCATATGAAGAACCCTATTCGTGAATTGAAACTTCCATTCTGTTTGTGCTTTTCAAATTAACTTGTATGACCATGATATCTTGCAGATGTTCACAAATTTGAAAGCGCAGATTTTGGCTTCACAAGTAAGTTTGATGTCCTCTATTTGATTGCTATCGATTAACATTTGTTGCATGTTGTCTAGGAATTTGTTTATGAAGTGTTTTTCTTTCTTCCATTGGGCTGTGTGACTGTAAGGTGTTAGGTGCTCACGTTGTAGGTGAAACCAATTAGGTCTCGCTTATGAACTAAAGACTACTAGCCAAGCGGTCATCTTGTTTCTCCGGCATGCTACTTTCTAAATTTAAACAGTGCTTCTCTGCTAGATAGTTTTATAGAATAAAGCATAAACAAAGTAAGGATTTTATTTAAAATATTTGTTGGATAGCTTATAAAAGATGATAGGATTTACCAATGCTTTAATTGTGTATTTTATGATTTTGTCCTTAGTCGTAGTTTGATTTGGCTAACAGCTTATTTGGGACAATTGGTGATCTAACATGGTGTCAGAGCTCTAGGGTTCCAAGAGATCCTAGGTTCAAGTCTTGTCGCCACCGTTATCTCTGTCATTGTGCTCTTTGTTTTGTCTGTCTCCATGCACCTTTTTTCTCCGCCTGTTTGTCTCTCTATGTGTGAGACGGGGTTGCATGTGAAGAGCTGTTAGCTTGATACACATTGTTAGGCCTATTTCGTAAGAACTTAAACTTTTGGAATAATCGGTGACTTAAACATGGTATCAGATTAAACTAACACCATGCAATGTAGGTAACCGTATAATTTCCTAGAACTGAATCTGGTGAGAACTTTGAAAATCTATTGAAACTTACTTGGGGTTAAAAAAAAAAAAATCTGTAGTGAAACTTGTGTCTAAAACATTCCACTATGACATACCCACAATTATTGGGTTTTAACTATTTCTTTGTTGGGAATTTTTGACTTGTGAAAAAGCTGTAAATTGTAAAGCTGAAGTCACTCCTTTGGATAATTATTAACAGCAGATGTAACTTAGACTTCTGTATCTATAATTATTGCAAGATAATTACTGTATCTATCATTGTTACAGCCAGTGGATCAACAACAGCGTCTTTCATTGTGCTTTGACCAACTTATGGCAGACATCTCTCGGAGCTTGGAAACGAAGAACAGGGACAAATTCACCCAGAACCTGACCAGATTCAGGAACGACTTCCGTACTAGATAATATTCAACTCTGCTCACTGCATTCAAGTACTTTAAAAATAATATAAAAAAAAAACCTATGTATATAACACCTTCCCCCTACCCCTACCTATCCAACCAAAAGAGAAGAGAAGGAACGAGTAGAAAATTCTGTATTGCAAAGGTTTATTTTGAGAATTGAGTTGTCTGCTCATGTGGGGGTTTTAACATGAAGTTTTGGGGATGTTTTGATATATTTTTACGTGACAGTCGTTGGGGTAGGAAGATAGAAATTGGTTGTGGAATGGTTTTCCATTTCAGATGATTGTAGTTTTTGCTGCATATGTTATGCTTGACATGATCGATCTTTTTCAGAAGAAACAATGAAAAAAATTGTAAATGAGATGCCATAGTTTTTGGTTGCAGAGTTGAAATCTCTCTCTCTCTCTCTCTCTCTCTCTCTCTCTCTGTTTTCATTTCTTTTGTTAAATTTTTAGGTTTCTTAAATTTGGTTGAGGTGGCAGCGGTGGTGGTGTTTGGTGGTGTGCAGTGGTGTTTTGTGGTTCTGGTGGTGAAATTTCTTTCTTCAAAACTTTTAATGTTCACAACTTTGTATACATATATTTGTTTTGGACCTCCCCCCCAAAAAATTTATTTTATGTATTTTTTTTTTTCGAGATACAGACATTGCAAACTGTCCTAGGTGATTTGGGCATATGGTTTTTTCTCTTTTTAACAGTGAAGTTTCTTCGCTATATGACTGTTTGGGTTCTCTTTGGCGGCTTCTATTTTAGCACATTACTTTCTATTAGTTAATTCAAAATTTTTAGTTTGGATACCAACTTTTGAACAAAATTATAGGGTTTGGAAATTGACTTTTAAATAAAAATTTGTAGTTCAGAAATTTACTTTTGAACCAAAGGTAAGTTGAAGTATAAGTCTTCTTTTGAAAATGGATTTTGGACCTTGCAGTTTTGTTCAGAAGTTGATTTTCGAAGTAAAACAAAGGATGAAAACTAAGAGAAAGTGGTGTTTAAAAATAGAAATTGCAAAAGTTAATATAGATTCAAATGTGAAGAATCAAAATTCAAACCAATGGATATTTGAATGGCATAAATGATGTGTACTGTAATTTTCTAAATCGAAGATCCTAATGTGACACCCATCCCACATGTAAAATCTCACCTCACATAAATTTCTTATAAATATCTGTGTTTGAGGGGGAGATTTTTAAAGTTTTATTGTTTGATAACATGATATTCTTTTCAGATTTTCACATTGTCACAAATTTCAGACTATCATATACTGTTGTGGCATTAATATTTATTTTGCAGATCATGACCTTTGTTGGTTGAAATGGATTTGGGTGATTAAGATTTTCTTTTTTATATGTGCATTGCCACGAAATTGTCAAATGAGGAGATTGTTAAGTTTTGTAATTGGCAATCTCGTTGGAAAAAACACTATTCAGTTGTATTTTTATTCACTCTACTACATTTGTGAGTTATGAGAGTTTAGATGCGAATCCAACCTGAGGTGTGCCTGTGTCGAGGGGTTTGGGTTGACATTCAATATCTTGACTTGAGTATTCCTTGTTTGTCATTTCGTTGACTAAGTACGAGGATCGAGCTGTCCGGTCAACTTAGTGAGCTCCAGGAGGCAGTGACTCCTGTGAGTCCGGCGGCGCCACGTGGGTCAAGGGCGCCTAGAGAGCCAAACGAAGTCAAAGTTGATTAACAAATGAGTGGTCTTTCTTGTGCTCGGGAGGTGAAGGTCTATCCAATATCTCTCTGCTTGAATTTTGAATTTCTAGGAAACATGTTTTACTGCTTGAGCAATAGATGTTGCACTCGAGCGGTCTTTGCGGTTTTGTTTAATATAAAGTGTGCTGTTTGTTATTTTTAGGGTTTAATCCTTTAAGATTCTCAAAGAGGAGTAAAATACAAAGTGTTCTATATTGAAGGGTATTTATATTTGAGTTTCTTTGATGTATGGAAGATAATTGATTGATCAACGAACTATATATTGACAAACATCAAAGGTTGATTTTATTTTTTCATTCACAAAAAGAGAAGAGGTGTTCATCAGTGGATTCTAGAAAACTTAGGCCTGAAGTTTTGGTGGATTATAGAGTGGCTCATCATCGTGGATTCGACATTGGCGTTGTGGATTCAATGTTGGGCAAAACAATTCTGAGGTCAAGACGGTGGTAGAAGACGCACAATGGGTTTGGTTCAATTCGGACATGAATTTGCTAGGCAATTGAGGGTTCTCGTGTGTAATTCCTTTTTGTTTTTTTAGTGGATTCTTTTGTAGTTTTGGCCCGTGATTTTTTATCACAATTAGAGGAGTCCAATTGTGATTTTTTTTCCACGTTAAATCGTTGTGCCAATTTATTATTGAATGTATGATTGGAATTGCTATTCATTATTTAAAATTGAATTATAATCACATATCAATATCAAGAGAGGGGGGGAGGGGGTTAGATTTTTCAAAAATAAAGACAAAAGCCACATAAGCAAGGATAGGATGATGTAGTAACCAATAGTATGGGATAAATAAGCAACACATAGCAATATGCAAACCAATAAGAATCTAACTCTCTCTCAAAACAATTAACATAAGTCTATGCTCAACAAGCTCCCCCTCAACAAATAACCTCCTTATCAAAGGACAACAAGATCCAAAAATAAATAAATAAATAAATGAAAGAAAAAAAAATTCATATATGGTGGAGCAAATAAGAAATTTCAGATTTGTACCTCAAAATACACAAGAATATCCAAGAGACACAATTACTTGACAACATAATGTGCACAATCTCTAGATGCAACTTGTGAAAAGCATAGATCTCATGAGAAAAGGGTGTGTGTCTATTGGTGTTTGACAAACACTAGATTCAAATCCTAATAGTGATCTGATGGCTAGATCTCTGGCAAGAGAATCTGCGAATGACTGAGAAAAGTCAAATCTCTAGTTATCAAGAAGTATTTGTTGAGTAAAAGCGAATGCTCTCCTTTAAATAATGCAACATATTCTTGGGCACTCACCGGTGACTTTCATGCTCAAGAGTATAGAAACTAAACCAAAGAAGGATGTAAAAGATAGTGAAGCTTGGTTAGTGACTTTGAGGTAGCCTTTTCTTCATGCCATGAGAGATAAACACAGAGGGGTAAGTAATGGCGGCGTAAAAAGATGGTAGGGGGTTAAGAGACTTAACATTACCCAAGATATGCTAGCACTAGTCAATTTCTCAAGAAAAACACAAGAAACACCGCTAGAAGTCCATAGAGAACTTTGATCACTTATGTAGAAGATGTCGGTATTTGCTAATCCAAAAGTGTGTACAGAATGAGACATACTAATCAAAGTACACACAATCTGAAATGAGTAATAACCACATCTAGCACACACTCATTAACAAGTAATGGATATTCTCATTAATTCCAATATATGCCAAGAAGTTCTAAAAAATTTCAAGCTTACAAAACCATATAAAGAAAATCTTTTTGAATTTTTTTATAAACAAAGCAAGAAAGAAATGAACAAATACACACAAATGAGCCAAAAATAAGGAAGACAAATAGAAACTCAAACAAAAAAGAATAAATAAATAAATGAACAAATTAACCCAAGTCAAATTTTCTCACCCAAACTGCTTTAGTATGAACATGTTGGGCGAATTATGGTTCTTAGGTGGTGTTTTGATGTTGTGGTTTCCTTCCCCTTCGATGGGAACCTATCTTGACTTGGTTTCCAACCTCCTATTCCTAGGTCTAGGAAAACATAACCTTGTTTCATGTTTGATCCTAAGAAATTTAAAATAATGAGGTCTAATGTGACCTTTAAGACCACAATGATGACAACTAGAAATGAATTTACTCTTGGCTACACAGTAATGAGACAAAGAAGAAGATGAAATGATATTACCCCTTGCCATGAACTCTTGAGTGCTCTCATCCTCAGAAGTTGAGGCTTTGGATGGTGAGACATGTCTTTTGATGATGCCAACTCCTCCTTTATCATTAGCCATGTATTGAGTACAATGAGCCGCATCCATACTTTGTGCACTTGAAGCTTTGACATTTTTAAGTTCCAACTCCAAGGAGATAATTTTCGTTTCAAGCTCTTTTCCAGACTTTGAACAAGTCTCTAACTCTCTTTCAAGATCACCATTTTCTCTTTCAACGCATCATGAGCATGAAGCAATTGATTTCTTTCTATTCCACTTATGGAAAGTTTGGCAATCAAAGACTCATTTGAGAGAACACTAACTTCCGCTTAAACTTCCATGAGCTCTTGCTCTACTTTCTCTTTCCGCTCTCTACTTAGTCTAAGCTTAGTGGACAACTTGATTTTCATATTTGTCAACGTGAAACTTCGCTTAACAACATCTCATATGCTTCATGAAGAGTTACACAATCTAATTCTTTTTCTGCACTTGAAGACTCATTACCATCATTTGAAAACCCTGAAGTGAAGTTTTCATTCTTACCCTTGTCCAAAGATGAATTTTTATTTGAAGAATCAACATTCGATCGATGAGGGATGGAGGTACTATGAGATTCACCATTAGAACTTGCATCCTCATAGATAAACTTCAAAAAATCCCGTGCTTTTTTGGTTGTCTCACACTGAGAAATATGAGTTCGCTCACCTGCCTAGATAGTACCACGTATTACCTCTAATGCTCTTGAGTTGTATCCAAAGTGTTGCAACTCAAGTTCACTCCATTGCTCTTGAGGCTTCAAATTTCTCAAGCTTGTTGCCAAGTCAAGTTCATATGTCATCTCAAACCCTTTCTCTACGATCCTTTATAGGCTTGCATTAAATACCAATAAATACACCCTCATTTGAGCACTCCAGTACGGTTATTTAGCTTCGTCAAAGTAAGGAAGGGTGGAAACATTCTGATCATGAGCATACTCAACTTGCCCCTCGGTATAAACCATCTGTCTCTCAACTATGAAAACCGCCATGAAAGTAAGAAATTGTTCATACCCCTCTTTGCCTTGAACCTCGTTGTCACTTTTATCCTTATTTGATTATGATTCATCGTCCTAAGTGATAGCATAGGCTTTCTTCTTCCTCAACTAGTTAGGGCATTCTTGAGCAAAGCGGCCAAAACCTATTCATAGTGTTGGACTCTTCGAGGATTCCTTTATATTTTTCCTTTCTTCTTCTCCATTGTAGGAACAATTTTTAGTTTCTTTTTTTCCTTTGAATTTGTGAGTTGATTCTATAAGATTAAGTTTCATTTTTTGAAAGACTTTTTGATCTGTTTTACAAAAGCATTTGTAATCTTGGAATCAAACTCACAATCCTCATCAGAATGCTTTCCAATACTATGAGTACTACTAAAATCCAAAACATCATTTTCTTTATTTTTGAAATTCAAATGAGCCTCATAGGTTTGGAGATTTCCAACCAACTGATCCAGCTTGAGATTGTCAACATATTGAGTCTCCTCAATAGCCGCAACTTTTGGTTGGAACTGATTGGGTAAGAATCTCAAAATTTTTCAACAATCTTGGATTTCATTTTTTTTTCGGCCTAAATTGAAGTTATAATTCACAACATCACTCAACTTCGCATAATATTCATTAAAGGTCTCACTATTTTTCATTGAAAGGTTTTCAAAACTAGAAATGAGCCTTTGAAATTTTGAGCGTTTAACTAAAAGAGTGCCCTTATGAATAGTTTCTAAGATATTCCATGCCTTTTTTGAGACTTCAAAATTACAAATATGACTAAACTATTTGGGTGTAATGGCGCAAACAAGGAATTGATACCTTTACTATTCTAGCTACAATTTTGGTAATCGGTTGTGTTCCATTTGTCAATTGGTTTGGGGAATATTACTGCATCAATGGTAATCGTAGGTTTGGTCCACTCTAACATGGCGGATTGCCAAAATTTTTTTATCAATAGCTTTTAAAAATGCTCTCATCCGAGCTTTCCAAAAAGAATAATTGGATCCGTCAAGTAGTGGTGGTCGCACTATAAAATTCCTCTCATGAATTGAATCCATCATCTCAAATCAAACAAGATCTCGCTTCTTATAGCTTTGAAAAATAAAGTTTGAGTGACCCGCTCTAATACCAATTGAAAAATCTAAACCCCCTCTCCCTTGAGATATTGATTTGTGATTATGATTCAATTTTAAACAATGAATAATAGTCCCAATCAAACAATTAACAATAAATGGGCACAATGATTTAACTTGGAAAAAATTGCAATTGGGCTTCTCCAATTATGATAAAAAACCACGAGCCAAAGCTATAAAATAATCTACTAAGAAGACAAAAAAAAATTACACATGAGAACCCTCAATAACCTAGTGAATCCACACTTGAATTGAACCGAACCTAATGTGCCTTTTCCACCGCCATTTTCACCTCGAAATTGTTTTTCTTAACATTGAATCTATAACGATTCTGGTTTAGACCAAACCCATATTCTTGCTTTTGAATCCGAGGACCCGTGTACCTAACTGTGGTTTATCTTATTTCTATCTTATTGCTTATTGAGATTGGCTATTAGGAGTTTTGGTTACATTTGAAACATGTTGGAAAGTTAGTTTTTCCAAGAGTTGATTGCCCAGATTTTTGTTTCTTTGCTTAACCGGTCTTTCTTATGCCTGAGTGATCTCTTACAATTTGTAAAACTACTGGGAGTTGGGAATCTACGCTTGAGAGATTTTTCTTGAGCTCAACTGGTATTTTACAGGTCTGCAAAACTACTGTAAGGGGGTCATTGTGCGCTCAACCGATGGTTGTGGTTGCTCGGGCGGTCTGCACATATATCAGTTTGAGAAAAAGCCATTTTGAGTTACTTTTTCATCTCTCTCTCTCTCTCTAAACACTTCAAAACCCTAAAACCTTTACCTCATCTCTCTAGTTCTTGTACTCTAGCTCTAAATACTCTTAATTTGTTGATTTCTTCACCTTAGTCCTTTGGAGTAAAAGATAGAGCACGTCGAGGGCTTTGTTCTAATCGGAGAAGTTTAGTGTTTTTGGCTCTATCAAGTTCTACCCATCGTTTCTTCTTGTCTTCTACTTTGAGGTAGGAATTTCTTTGACTCTTTTATATGATTTTTAGCTTAGTTATTTGCTCTTTGAAAATGGTTATTAATATGGGGATTTTTTAGAAAACCTAGGGTTTCAATTTGAAATCAAAAGAGGGATTTTCCAAATGGGCTCTTGAAAATGGTTGTGGGGATATGGTTATGGTTGAGATAAGTTAAAATGGTGGATGTCTTATCTTAAAATCAACTTTATAAGAAAATGGGGTTTTGCCCTAAATTTTGGATATTTGGATTTGTGAAAGGAAATGGAAAATGATGTTGGGTATTGTGAAATTGGAACAATGTTTATGTTGATGATGATGGTGGAGTTGGAAATGTAGTATACTCCCATTGTAATTGATGAAATTGTATCTTTTGATTGGAAATTGTCTATTGACTAGAAATATCTATTTTGGACTATTAGTGGAGGATAGTTTTGATTGTTGTAGTCATTGCATGAGGATTAGGTTGAATTGAAACTGATTTTTCATACATTGTGCATTGAGTATCATTTCATATTAAATATTGTAAATGTATTGATTCTGAGAAAAATTGGTGAATACCTTGGTGATGGGGTGTGATTGTGGTTATGATGTTGGCTTGTGTGTCTTTAGTGAAAGTCCAGAAACCCGCATGGTTAGGTGTTGATCCTTCCGGTTAGTACCGATAAAATGGCTTTGGTAATGCTTGTATAATCCACTAGTAGACACGCACCTAGAGATTCCTGGTGTGTTGTATCCACTACCCTGTTTTCTATTATAAAAGGATTATTTTCATGAATTGATTTATAATCTAGCATTGCATTGTTTTGAGATGGAAAAAAGAGAAATGCTTGACAAAAGGCATGCATGTGCATTTCACCTTATAATTTTGCTAAGATTCATATACTGTGTTAGAGCATCTCTACTAGGCCTTGGCTCACCCTATATGGAAAACAACTTTCAACTGCTGATTATATGCCTCCACCAAAGACGTAGCTTGGCAAGACTTAGAGCTTAAGGCTTCATTTTTAGTTTCTTGATGTAATTATTTTTTTTTAAGCCTGGGGCTTTATTTGTATTGAGTTTAAACTTATTTTGTTGTAACCAAGCATCATCTTGGAAAGTTGTAGCCATTAAGGCATTTCATTACTTGGTTCTATTTCTCTTTTTATTTTTGTATCCATGACATATGCTATAGATTTAGAATCTAAGATTGGTGAATGTATATTGCATATGTCATCTTTGTAATGATCAAAGATATAATGAATATAAGTTATGACATTGTTAATCAATTGTAGCAATGTTATGAGATGGATTAATGCTAATTATTTTGGGGCGTTACAAAATCCACAATGCCAATGTCGAATCCACGATGATGAACCAATTTGGAATCTACCAAAACTTTAGGCCCAAGTTCCTCGGAATCCACCGATGAACACCTATCTTTTTGTGAATGAAAGAACAAAATCAACCCTTGTTATTTTGTCAATATATAGCTCGTTGATCAATCCATCACCTTCTATACATCAAGGAAATTCAAATAGAAACATCCTTCAATATAAAACACATTGTGTTTTACTCCTCTATAAGAATCTGGATGGGTTAAGTACTAAAAATAACAAACAACGCACTTTATACTAAATAGAGCCATGAAGACTGCTCGAGCGCACACTTTACCATTTGAGCGGTGTGACTAAAGGTGATACTCACATATGGGCCAACCGCTTGAACACAACATCTACTGCTCGAACAGTAAAATATGTTTCCTAGAAGTTCAGAATGCGAGTAGAAATACTGGATTTTTCACTTCACTGCTCAAGAGCAAGAAAGACCGCTCGAGTAGTTAATCAACTTTGGCTGCCCCTCGACACCACTTGGGCGTTGCCCCGAACCCGCCAGGGGCACTACCTCTTGGACCCTCGCCAGCTGACTGGGTAGCTTGATCCCTGTACTTAGTCAGCAAAGTGGAAAACAAGGAATACTCAAGTCAAGAGACTGAATGTCAGCATAAACTCTTCTGCACAGGCACACCTCGGGTTGGATTTGTATCTAAACTCTCATAACTCACAAATACAATTGAGCGAATAAAATACAACTAAATGGAGTTTTGACTAACGGGATTGCCAATTACAAAACTTAACAACATAGAACCTTTACCCACTGAAGCATGCAATATAATGCAACAAGATATAAGCTCTCACTAAAAAAAGAGTAATATTTGAGCTATTTTTGGACTCTATAGTAAAATTGGGGCTTATATGTATATATATATGGGGGAATTACAGTACAGTGAGACAGAGAAAAAAAATTACAAAAATATGTGTATTTTTGTTTTTTTTATTCTAATGTATAGTGATTTTCCTTTATATATATATATATGTATGTATTTTATTTCCAAAGTTTCTTTTCTTTCTATGAGCAATGTTTCGTCATCCATTGTGCATCAATCACAATCAAGGTAATTGCTTGGAGAAGTCTTTGGTGGCAAGGAATAATTTGAAGTTGAGGGCAATGAATGTGTTTCAAAGGTGGGAGTTCTACAAAGATTAATGATTTCATTTGTAGTTATCACTCAGCAGAGAGGTGTTGGGTTTCGCTTTGGTGATTTCGGTGCTTCTCCGACAACTTTCTGGCGACCTTTTGACAAGATGTAAAAATACTTTCAAAGTGTAGATTTAAGTTTTTTTTGCCTAGGAAGAGGGGTTTTAGAGCTTCTATCCTGATTTTTAGAATTCATTTTGAATTTTTAATACTCACAATGGTCCCTTATTCTTTTAATCTTCCTCTCTTATTGTTATGTTGTGGGTGTTCTTCTTCTTCAACTTTGGCTTCTGGCAGTGATTGATGTACAATGCAACAACGGTGGAGTTGAGCAGCGGCGACAGAAACAACAATGATGGCTACGACGAGGCTAAGCTCTATTTAGATGTAGATCTTGTTTTCCAAACCACATTTATGAGAAGATTAGTGATTTTCCTAGACTGCTACTAGTTTTTTGATGGATTTTGTAATTTGTTGTTATAGTTTTAGTAGGGTTTCTTGTGTGGTCCCCTATTGTTTTATTTTTTATTATTATGTATGATGTTAACTTTTATTTTAATATAACTACTTTATAACTTTTCTCAAAAAAAAAAAAAAAAAAAAAAAAAATCTTATTTGTACTTAGTTTGTTCAATTCATTATTTTCTTTCATAGCTTTGTCCATATGTGATCAACTAATCCTTAATTTTGATGCATATGGTACCTTTGTTATAATGTATGTTATAGCTCTATCATATTTGGTCCATATATATTCAAGCCATTATTAGTTTGATTGTGTATGCATTTGCACAAAAATGGCCAACACACAAAGATTTGGTGTATTGCAGCATATCAAGGCAAAGTATGCCTACTTGAGTAAAAATGTGTGTGAAAATATTTGACTTCTAAAGCAGGAGATTGTGTAAGGTCCAAGTTCCTGGTTCATGTTTTGCATCAATGAAGAGGACTTAAAATCTTCTAAGGCCTCGTTTAGGAACCTGCTATTTTAGTAACTTTTTGACTTTTTATGAAAAGATGTGTAAAAAAGTAGAGACAATGATGTGACAATTTATAGTAACTTTTTGACTTTTTGGCTAAAATGTATAGTTGACAAAAGAGGCCTAAGAGTTTGAAAAATTAGGAAGAAGGATGAGCAGAAGGACATAAACAAAAAAACACCAACTTTATATATTCAAATGGATTGAACATACAAAAGTGCAAGAACAGTTTAAAGAACATAAAATTGAGTAAAAATGGAATGTTAGCCCAACTTAGACTCAAAACAATGCCAATAATGGCAAAAAAACAATTAATTTGACACAGATGTCAAGAATTAGGACTAAATTAAGGGAAAGATGTATTTCAAGAGCTAAACTATGTTAAACTAGGGCTAAAAACCACTGATGCTTTGTAATATGTTGATTTGATTGATTGGTTGAGTAGGCTTTGTTCCATCTTCAAGTAAGCTATTTATAGATGCTATGTCCTCATGAGAATCACGAACTGTGTCTTGGAAATTAGTAACTTCCTCCTAGATGATCTTTACTAACTCTAGATAGTAGGTTGCTGGATTGCCTCATGAACAACCATCTGTCCCATCATCCTCCTTCTTCTTTGCAAACTATTAGAGTGTTCCCCAAGGATAAGGCTGACTAAATCCTCCTTTCAATCTTAGCTGTTGGGTGAAAGGGCTGGGCCTTTGGATGAGTGACAAAGTCCCACATTGGTCAAAGTAACGCCTTAAATAAACGAGCCGTTGGAGAGTTTAAATTCTGACCGTTGGATGGCTTGGGTACTGGTTGCCTCTGCATTTGGATTAATTCCATGTGTCCAACTCGATACATTTACCCAACAATATATATTTAAAAGATCTCCACGTGATCTTGTTCTTACTATCTAGGGATTTGATCAAATCAAACCATGATTACACTTTAGCTATCGAATCCCCACAAATCAGTCATCATTTGAAATGCTAAAGCTACCTACTTTTAGTCACCAATAGTACACGTGGCAACCTCTAAATGTCAATGGAAGATCCAAGTAAGAAAAAAATGAATGCAAAGAAATTAAAGAAAATATATAATTGTGCAAATTAAACTTAAAGTGCAAATTAAATTAAATTTTGGTTTGACAGAGTTTGATGAAGGAAGGAATCTTTAATCAGACAACTATTTATAAATATAGTACTGCTTCGCACGACTCCATGATCCTCTCCCATGTGTTGGACTTTGATATGTGCTTTCCTCATTCTATTTGAAATCAAATTTCCTTAACCACTACTCCTCTTTTCCATGTATCTTAGTGCTAAAATACTTTTTCATAATCAACCACATTTCTTCTTGGGTTTAGTTGAGGTGACATCTATTTTGAGAATGATTTGATTGCCACGTGTCGTATTTTTATTGGATAATTTAATTAGGTGCCAACATATCCTCACATCAGCATAATTAAAGATTGGTTATACTATGGAATAACTGCAACTCTTCCTCTTCTTCACAAACTTTGCTAGTTTTTTTGAAACTTTGGTAGATTCTTTCATCCTCCATCTGTATCCTTTATCTCTACCAATTGCACTTTTTCTTCTCTTTCATCAATGGATAAATGCTTCATGGATGAAGTAATTGAAATAGTTGAAAGCATTCCACAAAGAGGCAAAGCCCTTGATCAGTCCTGATGTTTTAATTTGAAGAACCCTAAGAAAAATAAGCTTATTGGCTCAGGAACCCTAAGCTTGCGCCGAACTCCTCGAGATCGGGATCGTCTTCTTCAAGTTGTTCGTGGAGGAGATGGAACCCTTTTATCTGTTCAAATTTTCAATTTTTTTGTTTGTTTGGAAGTCCAGAAATTCATTCACATTTTGAAGAAAAACAGACTTTTGGGAAATTTTGTATTTTATGGGATTTCGATGAGAGAGTGATAGCCATGGGGTCCTGTTCTAGCTTGCAAACCACACCAAGCAAAGCATCTATAAGGAGTCCATAAAATCTTTTGATAAAGTTGTCGTTCCCCAGTTTGGTGTTTTCTCCATTACCTCTAAACTTTAAGCCTTTGCTAGTGAAAATTTCCCACTTGGAGAAATGGGATTTGTTAATGATTGTTTCTCTCTCTATTTAATTATAATTTTGTGGCTAGAGAACAAAATTTTGTTATTAATTAACAAAAGAGTTCAGATTGGGTGATTCTATTACAGTGATGTACTTATTTTGTATTTCGTTTTCGCTTTATTTTTGGTATGTCATTCATACTTTGGGCATGTTATGACCTAAGGAGGGCGTTCCATTGCAAGAGAGAATTCAACATATTAACTCAACAGATAATTTTCTTTGTTGTTAACAACTATTTTTTTTGGGACATATGTTTATACATATGAATGTGTATATGAGAGCTTCATACAGATAGACAGCATTTTGAATGGACAAAATTATAGGACCTTTCTTTCTCCCCACTCTCTCTTTCTCTCTCTCTCTCTATATATATGTATGTGCGTGTGTGTATATATGAAAATTTGAATAGATAAGGTAAAAAAAAAATTGAACAGATAGAAAGGATTGAACAGATAAATTTTTTGAACAAATAGATTTAAACAAATAAGTAAAAAAATGAACATATAATTTGATCTAGACAGATATTTGAATAGATAAGGAATTTTAGCGGATAGATATTCCAACATATTGATACAAATTTGACAAATAGTCAAAAAAATTAAAACAGATTGCCAAAAAAAATTAAACAGATAAAATATTTGAACAGATAGTTAAAAGTGATATTTATTCATAAATCTCTTTTCACCTATTTATGTTCTAATAAGTCCTATTGGTGACATAATTATCAAAATACCCCTAATAATATTCACATTGACTGTATAAATGTCACGTGATGTGAACATTCATATTGTCAATGTGAATGTTCACACTATTAATATAAACATTCACACGTTAATGTAAATATTTACACTGTCAAATATGAATATTCACATCACCAAGTTACTAAGTATTCAAAAAATATTGGGTAAACTACACTGACACCCCATGAGGTTTAGGTTTATTACAATTCCCCCCTCACCTTTTGAAAATTACATCTCCCCCTTGAGATTTAAAGTTTCATTACAGATTCCCCCTTCAGCAATTTATTTTTTTTAAATACCAAATTTTCCCTAATTGAGTAAATTACATTGACACCCTTCACATTTTAGAAATTACAATCCCCTCCCTAAGGTTTAAAGTAGCATTACCGATTGCCCCTCGGTTAGTATTAGTTGGAAAAAAAATTCATTGAAAAAAAAATTAATTGGAAAAAAAATTATTTGAAAAAAAAAATTTATTGAAAAAAAATTTTGTTAGTAAAATTTTTAAATTTCTGTTTAAAAACTAACGTAAGCTCATTTTTTGAATTTACGTTTTTTCCTCAAATTTACAAACTGAGACAACCATTTATAAACCAAAACAATTATCAAACAAGTTTTTATGAAATTTTTTAAAATTTTTGTAAATATAAATTGAAAATTGAAAATTGAAAACTGAAAATGAAATGGTTACCAAACAGGCTTCAGATGGTAAAAATGTCGTAAAATTTACAAATAATTAAATAAGTTACCAACGTAAGAAATTACTTATTAAAAGATTATTAGGCTATGTATGGTTTGATTTTTAGAATTTTTTAAAAAAAAATTAAAAATTAAAAATTATTTTGGTTAAGAAATAAAAAATAAAAAATAATTATCATTTTTATATAATTTTTATCTTCAAGTGGTTAGAAATAATTTTTTACAAATTAAATTGAAACAACCATACGTATGTATATAACCTACCGAAAAGTTAAAATGATAATTATTTTTTATTTCTTATTTCTTAACCAAATTAATTTTTAATTTTTTTAAAAAAAAATTCTAAAAATCAAATCATACATAACCTAAGAATATTTTGATAAGTCATTTCTTATGTTGATAACTTATTTAATTATTTGTTAATTTTATCACATTTTTATCATTTGAGGCCTGTGTGGTAACCATTTCGTTTTTAATTTTTAATTTATATTTACAAAAATTTTAAAAACTGTCATAAAAACTTGTTTGATAATTTTTTTATTTTATAAATGGTTGTCTCAGTTTGTAAATTTGACAAAAAAACGTGAATTCAAAAAATGAGATTATGTTGATTTTTAAACAAAAAATTTAAAAATTTTATTAACAATTTTTTTTTTCAATTAAATTTTTTTTTCAATTAAATTTTTTTTTCAAATAATTTTTTTTCCAATTAATTTTTTTTTACTGAATTTTTTCAGTCGCTGAAAATAAATTTACAAATAAAAATTAATGTGAAATAAAAAATTAAAAATAATTTATTTTCTTACGTTGGTAACTTATTTAATTATTTGTAAATTTTACTATATTTTTACCATCTGAAGCCTGCTTGGTAACCATTTTGTTTTCAGTTTTCAGTTTTCAATTTTTATTTACAAAAATTTTAAAAAATGTCATAAAAAACTTGTTTGATAATTTTTTTGGTTTATAAATGGTTGTCTCAGTTTGTAAATTTGAGGAAAAAACGTAAATTCAAAAAATGAGCTTACATTAGTTTTTAAACAGAAATTTAAAAATTTTACTAACAAAATTTTTTTTCAAATAATTTTTTTTCCAATTAATTTTTTTTTCAATGAATTTTTTTTCCAACTAATACTAACCGAGGGATAATTGGTAATGCTACTTTAAACTTTAGGGAGGGGATTGTAATTTCTAAAATGTGAGGGGTGTCAATGTAATTTACTCAATGAGGGAAAATTTGGTATTTAAAAAAAATAAATTGCTGAAGGGGGGAATCTGTAATGAAACTTTAAACCTCAGGGGGAGATGTAATTTCCAAAAAGTGAGGGAGAGAATTGTAATAAACCTAAACCTCAGGGGGTGTCAGTGTAATTTACCAAAAAATTATTTGTAAGGTTAAAATTGTCTATAATATACCTTAAATATGCGAATTATGATTTAGTGGTCAAATATCCAAATAATAGGACTTATTGGGATACGAAAATATGTTATGGACTAATTGGGATACAAGTACTTGAAAAAAGGTTTCCTAATAAATCCCCTATTAAAAAATTAAACAAATAATTAAAAATTAAACAGATATATTAAGGATAAAATTGAAAACAAAATGTCTTCCAAAATAATAAATGGACTTCTCATCAAACTATTTTAGAAAGAGTGAACTCCTCACCAACAAAAAATATCCACTAAATCTAATGTCTTAGACAATTGTTAGATTTGACTTTTCAACAATTTTTTCAAAAAGAATTTCTATAATTAAAAATATATAGTTTTTCCAAAAGATCTTATTGAAAATTTTAAGAAGATTGTAAAGTTTGTATGTCATTTTTAGTCAATTCCCTAAATTGGGGTCATCAATGGCCAAGTCTTATGGTATTAGTGAATAAAATTAATATACAATGGATTGAATTTGAAATTGTTGAAACATTGAAAATTGACAAAGATGAATTTCGAAGCTTAAATAAATTTCTAGCAATACTTAAATAAGCTATTGCAGTTACGAGAGCAAGTCGAGGAATTATTACAACACAATTGTGTCTATTATAGCTGAAAAAATAATATTCAATTTTATCAACATAATTAAAATTAATTACTCTATCCTTCATCTTGTCCAAATTTAATCTCCAAGAAAAATGAAAAATAATGAAATTTTTTTGACCCAATCGTTGAAAAAATTGATAGGCTCAAATTTTTCATAACATATTAGACCGTACAAAAATGTTTGGGACCCCCTTTTTTGAGGGTTCCATGACCCCCAATTTGATCTTGGCCTTTAATATGTGTGTGGGGTCCCCTCATGTATGTGAGGACCCCACATTATGAGTAGTTGGTATGAGCGTGAGGGTTGTGGAGGTCATGTATGTGTTGAGGTTTCTATTACAATTGTAAACAGTATTCTTTGACATGATAAACAAATATGTTACCAAAATGATATAATTGTAATCATAAATTATGAAAACCTCCAAATTGGTATATGACATAGTACAGGAAATGCTCCAAATGCTTGAAGAATAAATAATTAAAGTGCTATATTTCTCTTCTACTATTTGGGAACGGTATGAGATCAAGCGAGAGGCCCAAATTCATTAAAATTCAATGAACAAATGGACATTTGTATCTCTAAAAAATAGGATAGGAATCTTGCAAGTTAAAGACATAACAATGTGATTTACATGATAACTAAATCCAAAGTGATTGGAATACCCACTAACAATGGATCATACTCAGTAGAGATACCACTATATGTTTGTTTGTTGTATTTTAATTTCAATAATTCAAATTTATAAAAGATTTATTATCTTGTTGCAAGAACCTTAATTTATCTTTCATTTTTGTATATTTCAAATTCTAAGTTAAAATCTGCTATATGTCTATAAAAGAGTGTGAATTGCATTTGGTAAATGTAGACTTATAGAGAGAAGAAATGAGCAAAAGTAGTCATCTTCATCTTTCTTGTAATCTTGCAAGTATTTTGTAATTTTTCAAGTATTTAATAAAAATGTGTGTGGGTTTTTTTTTTTTTTTTTCATAAACTTTTATTTTTGTTGTTTTTAATATTCTAGAAGTTTGAGAGCAATGATAGAATTATTATTATTTGTTTACTATTTGCACGTTGAATTAATGTATTGATAATTTGTTTATTGATTGATTTAGTGTGAGGGGTTATGTTTACTGTTTACACTTTGAAAGACTTGAAAATTATTCGTAGAAGACAAAGAAGTTAGGTATGAAAAATAATTCGAATTTAAAGATAAGCTTCCTTATAAGTAAATTATAATTTTTGTAGTTTTATAAATATGCGATATTGGAAGTCCTTATTTGGAAATATACTACTTGTGGTCCAACAAGTAGATTGCCCAATAGTGTAATAATTATTTCAAGTAAACATTTACTTACTTGCGTAAAATAGTAGAAAATGACGGTGATAATAATGGAATCACTTTAGGTTCGTTCGGGGACTTTTTCCAAACTAAGTCTCTATATTAATTTATTTATTAAATTAAGGTCTCGTTTGGGAAGCGGCCGGTTTAGTTAAAAAGTCAAAAAATTATTAAAAAAGTCAAAAAGTCAACAATCCATACCAAAAAATCAAAAATTATCTTTTCTCTTTACTTTTTGCACATCTTTTCGTAAAAAGCTAAAAAGTCATCTCAAACATATTAGTTTTTTTCATCTCATATTTTAACCAAATAGTCAAAAAGTTACTTCCCAAACTAAGCCTAGTTTGGCTGTGTTTCCCAAACTAAGCTAAAGCATATTTTGTAAACACGCTTTCAGTATTTTTGTGGTCTAAGCATGCAAAATAAATAAAATCTTGAAAACGAGTTTAGAAAACGTGCTTTTAATTAAGATTTTACTAGACCACAAAAATGGTAGTGTAATCATAGGAGCAACTTTCACAGTAGGTGCACGGTGATCAGTGACCACTACAATATACATTGCAAATAAATATAGAAAAAGGGATTTCAAAAAAACAAAACAAAGAAAGAAGAACACAGGCAGCACAAACAAAATTGTAGGATAGATCTCCAGGATATCTTCTTTCATTGTCACGGATCCATAATCTGATTAGTTAAAAATATACACACAAAACAACAAAGTGGGGTGATGTTAATTAAATTTTTTCTTGGGCTTTTTCTTGGGTTTTTTTTTAAAATTTTTTTTTTTTATTTTTTTTTTTTTTTTATTTCAGTGATATTAATTGAATTTTTTTCGGAGTTTTTTTTTTGTATGTTGAAAATTTGTAAAATTTCAAATTGCCAAATCGATTCGCATCCATCCGCCAATCCGCTAATCTGCGCATATGGGATTGGCGGACGGATGTGGATTAAGGTTTAAATGGCGAACCGATCCGCGCCCACCCCTAGTGATTTGCAAACATGTTTTTAACTTTTTCTTTTTCTTTTTATCCCTATGATACAGTCACAGAAAGGGATTGTATCTATACCTAGATGGTTCCATTTGTTGTCTTACAATATAGGTTCTGTACTAGTCAAGAATTTTATAGAACTAAACAAGAAAAGTTAGGATAAATTACACTAACACCCCTGAGATTTATGTTTATTACAGTTCTCCCCTCACTTTTTGAAAATTACATCTCCCTCCCAGAGGTTTAAAGTTTCATTACAGATTCACTCCTTAGCAATTTAATTTTTTTAAATACCAATTTTACCCTCATTGGGTAAATTACATTGACACCCCTTACATTTTAGAAATTACAATCCCCTCCCTTAGGTTTAAAGTAGTATTACCAATTGCCCCCTCGGTTAGTATTAGTTGGAAAAAAAATTAATTGAAAAAAAAATTAATTGGAAAAAAAATTATTTAAAAAAAAAAATAAAAAAAATTAATTGAAAAAAAATTTTACTAGTAAAATTTTTAAATTTTTGTTTAAAAACCAACGTAAACTCATTTTTTGAATTTACATTTTCTTCTCAAATTTACAAACCAAGACAATAATTTATAAACCAAAAAAATTATCTAACAAATTTTTATGACAGCTTTTAAAATTTTTGTAAATATAAATTGAAAATTGAAAACAAAATAGTTACCAAACAGGTCTCAGATGGTAAAAATGCGATAAAATTAACAAATAATTAAATAAGTTACCAACTAAGAATTTTAGGCTATGTATTAAATAAGTTACCAACGTAAGAATCTTTTGATAAGTCATTTCTTACGTTGGTAACTTATTTAATTATTTATTAATTTTATGACATTTTTACCATTTGAAACCTATTTGGTAACTATTTCGTTTTCAGTTTTCAATTTTATTTACAAAAATTTAAAAAATTGTCATAAAAAGTTGTTTGATAATTTTTTTGGTTTATAAATTGTTGTCTCAGTTCATAAAATTGAGGAAAAAATGTAAATTCAAAAAATGAGTTTACGTTGATTTTTAAACAGAAATTTAAAAATTTTACTAACAATTTTTTTTTTTCAAATAAATTTTTTTTCCAATGAATTTTTTTTTTCAATTAAATTTTTTTAACTAATACTAACCGATGGGACAATTGGTAATGCTACTTTAAACCTTAGGGAGGGGATTGTAATTTCTAAAATATGAGGGGTGTCAATGTAATTTACCCAGTGAGGGTAAAATTGGTATTTAAAAAAATTAAATTGCTGAGGGAGAATCTGTAATTAAACTTTAAACCTTAGGGAGGGTGATGTAATTTCCAAAATGTAATAAACATAAACCTCAGGGGGTGTCAGTGTAATTTACCCATAACTTTTTCTTGTTTAGTTCTATAAAATTCTTGACTAGTACAGAACCTATATCATAAGACAACAAATGGAACCACCTAGGTATAGATACAATCCCTTTCTGTGACGGTACCAAAGGGTTAAAAAGAAAAAGAAAAAGTTAAAAACGTGTTTGGAAATCATGTTTTCATAAGCGTGTTTGTCAACCATGTTTTATTAATTAATGTGATAGTTAGTAAAATCTTAATTAAAAGTGTATTTTCTAAACACGTTTTCATGATTTTGTTTATTTTGTCTACCTGAATCACAAAAATGCTGAAAGTGTGTTTACAAAACACGCTTCAACTTAGTTTAGAAAATTCGGCTAAACTAAACTTAATTTGAGAAATAAATTAGTATAGGAGTTTAGTTTGGAAAAAAAAAACGTGAATATTATTAGACTAAAAATGATTATATTATTATCACCATCATGTCTACTGTACGAGCAAGAAATAATGTTATCGTATAATCCTATTGATCAAGTCTGCGCTCCTCTAAACGTCGTCGCTTTACTCCCTGAAAACACAAACGTGAGCTAGCCGGCGGGTGTGTGCCGGATACCTCTCTGATGCCTAAGTCAGCAAAATAGACAAATAGACAAAAGCTTTGTGTATTCAAGAATCAAAGTTGTGTTACCTCTCCATAGGTGATGTTATGAGCTTTTATAGGTTCCGCGTGGCACAATCCTAGTAGGACACTTATTCCTCCATGTAGAGTCCTCCTAGGAATCACACTCCTGAAAGATAATGCTTATCTTTCAACACCCCCCTCACTACTTAAACCAAGTGAGATGGTTTTACCTCGGTAGTATGACAAAACGATCGAGCTAACATGGCCATGTTAACTTGGCAAAACTGACCGAGCTCTTACTAGCTCGGTTCTTTCCTTCATAGCTTGTTCCTCGGTTTCACCTGTTGAGACCGAGCTAACCATAGCAAGCTTGGACCGAGCTAATCAAGAGCAAGGTCCTGAGGAAGGCTCAAAATACCTTGGCTCAGATTGGTGTGACCGAGCTAATTGTTGCCACTTTGACCGTGGTGACCGAGTTAACTACAAGGCTCTTTCATACCGAGCTAGCTACCAGGCCCTTTTACTCAGCCCTTTTTACTGTGGCCCACAAGACAGCCCATTACCCAGCTCGGCCCAATTTACTCATAAATTACCCTCTCAATTGCCCCTTAATTCCATCTACGCAGCATGATCGGGATTACTTGTTACAAGCTGAGCTAAAACTTTAGCCTTTAAACCGAACTAAATTCACACTGGGTTACTAATTTGTCCGGTCAAAACGTCTCTTCAATCGCTGTAACTGAATCGCTTTCTATTCCATGGACACGTGGCAGACTTTCATTGGCCCAGTGTAGCTGTCACAGCTGCCCTCGTACCTCGCAACATTTGAACAGTCCTGTCTTTTTCCTTCCCTTTTCACAAAACCAAACCTTATGCTTTGAACCATTCACTTGTATTATTCATCTTCTCTCTCTCTCTTGCTTGAGCCTTCATTTCTGCAACCTTAGTACCTGCGAAGCTTGCATTCCCAACGTCATCTTCGTGGTTTTAGGTCTGTATCCTTCATTCTCCAATCTGTAAGTAAGTCAATCCTTTTCTGCTTTCCATTTGACTAGCAACATGTACCATTTGTATATATGTGTTTTTTCACAACACTTTTCAAATAGTTTTCTCTGTAATGAGTAAGAACTTCTTGAATAGTACTCACACCTACTGGATTTGCGAACAAACTAAAATGGGACGTCTTAGATCCAAAATCTCACTCCAACCGAACTAGGAAGTTGTTTGTATTAGGTGCAAACCTAGCCAAACTAAACAACCGAACTAAAACTTCATGCCATTCTTGTAGTTTCAATAGGTCTAAGTACCCTATGCCTTATTTCGCTGAGCTAGCGAACTGTATTAGGATTGCACAATGCCGCACTAGAAGGCTTCAACCATCGACCGAGTTATAACCGAACTAAGAACGCTATACCATAAGTTTCAACCGGGCTAAAGTCCCTCGCTCAAACTGAGCTAAAAATGACATACCCCGCGTAGCCGAGCTAGGACTTCATTTATTCAACCTTTGTTTTTAAAACGCAGTCCAACGATCTGTGCTTAACACCTTTCTTTTTCAGTTTGCAGACTTAGGTTGGCCACGCACTCCCTTGAACGCTCAACCGAGCTACTCAGCATCACCTCACTACCAAGCCAATACTACAGCTAATTTATACATAATTTAAGACCACATGGGTAAATATAGGCTTTTAGTAAACTCACCAGGGGCTATGGCCGAGTTCCAAAGGGACTACCACATCCCTAATGACGTCCATCTTAGTTTAGCCGAACTAGACACCACTCCTTGGGGAAAATGGGGTTTTATTCCCTTCACTCTCCTCTCTATTGTAGAAACCGGACTGCAATTCCCTGTACAGCCCCTTCTCTGTGAATTCCTCAGACAAACCAATCTCTGCCCTACCCAGTTTTCCACAAACTCATACCGAATAATAAATGGCATTGCCGAGCTAAACCGCCGGCTTGGCCTTAACCTCGGTTTAGCCGAGCTATTTCAACAATACTCTTTAGGTTCAAACGAAGATGGCTAGGTATATTATTTAAGAATAAGACGCTGCCAAGAAAAAATAGTCAAAGATACCTTGGTTAAAGATGTAAACGATGATGATTTTTTCTGGATTTCTGGGAATTTCGAAGATCAGGAAGCCCAAATTCTGGGCGACCGAATAAACTGGAACAAGGGAGTAGCCAGTATGAAAACCTTGGCTCAGTTCTGTGCTTTCTTTTACTTCGGTTTTCTTATTTTCAACCGCACTAACCGTCTACTTTTTCCTTCATGCAGACATGAACCATTTAAAGTTGCTGTACAGTTACCCCAACCTTGACGCCCTTCGCGCCGCACTAAGACATCCAAATCGAAGTTGGGCCAAGCTACTCAACTTTGAGCCGACCTACAGATACAGCAGCAGGAGGAAGACCAGAGTAACGAACTTCTTCTTAGAGCCATCACCAGAACCTGATCCTTTCCTTCCACAAGTCAATTTGGTCCTATTAACAGCAGAGCAAGAGATGGCCAAGAAGAGAGCAGTAAGGGCCCTCCTCACCGAAACAAATCAGGTCGAGGTACCGCAAGTCGGCCAATCACAGGAAGCCGTGGTAGCCTTTCCAACCAATCAACATTCATCATCTCGAGCAAGCAAGCGTGCTCAGACTTCCACAACCGAGCTACGCCTTATTGACGAGGATGAGACCGTGCTCCCCCAAACCACGCCACCAAGCCCCTAGCTCGAGCGCTCAGACCGAGCTAGCTCCTCTAAGTGGGCACCAAAGATCACGTTTCAGAACCGTGCTATCAAAGATTCTGACTCAGTGGTCGCAAAAAAAGACCATTTGTTGGCGTTTAACCTTACCAAGAGCGTTTGCCTTCCAGCCGATATGGAGCCCCATGACCATCTCACCGAGCTGAAGGCCATTCGCTTGGCCACAAAATCAATGGTGCTGGTAAGTTGCCCCTTTGCTTGTCTTTCCAATTTGTTCATCTTTTTGCTTGGTTTTACTAAAAGTTTCTTACCACCCTTTTGCAGGCCATGTAGAAAAACCACATCGCTCATAAGCGTGTGTTAGAGCTTCGAAAAACCACAAGGTAGGCCATGGTAGAGGCCAATGCTAAATTGGCCGAGCTACATACCGAGATGGCCCGCATGACCGGTCTTGTCAACTCAGCCGAACCAGATAAGCAAAAGGCTGCGGCCGTGCTGAAAGACAAATATCTGCCCGACCTGATGTCACGCCCCAAACCCGCCCCTAAAAGTTTGGGCATGACCCATTCGAAAACAGACACAAAACCTGATATATATATCATATGGGGCCTGAACGGAAGCATTTAATAACATATAATAGCGTAAAAAAAATATAATAATAATACCCATTGAGCTACCACTACTATGCCAGATCACGCATGTAACATAATGCGATAAATATACAAAGGATGGCGATATCTCAAGATAGTTATGTACATATACATCTACTTTACATTCACATCAAGCCTCATAGACATTTAGGGTACAAATTAAAAGCTTAACAAAACTCCAAAACTTAAACGGTCAACACCTAACAGCTTAGACACTCAAGGCTTGGCAACTGGTAACTGAAGCCACAGGTTAAGGTTGACCTCCCGGTTGAGTGCCTACAGAAACAGACATAAAATACAGTGAGTCAAGCTCAGTGAATAATAGTACGTAAATCATGTAATGTTTCACTTAAACAATAAAGTATATACTGTAGAAGTATATGTTTAATTACACTCTGTAAATATAGCTCAACAATCATGAGTCCGGTTTCCTTGACAAAGCAGCTTTAGTATGTACAGAGGATCCAAAATGTTCATATACTCAAATAATGTAATAGCCATCATCCCCAAAGTTACAAAATAGCCTTTTCGCCCAAATCATAACAGTAACGGCTTATCCGCCCAGAGATAATAACGCATAAAGCGTGAGGGTAGTAACTAGTAGAAAATAATAAGTTTTGAAACCAACGGACATATCATGCTAAATCGCAAACGGAATAGATCAATAGACAATATGTACAAATGAATAAATAAACAGAAAGGCATCAGTTCCAAAGTCATCTCGAATATCGTCGCAGACCATAGGATACACTAATCATCTCGGTTTCATGCGGATACTTGGTTTAAAGGCGAACATGGGTCCATTTACTCATTTAGAATCGACATGGTAATAAAGAATTATTGCTCGTTAGTGATGTAACAAAGTCATTCAAAGTCATACCGATGTTTGCCAATCTTTCAACGTTCTAATCGATTTTCAATCATCACAATTGGTTGTGTAACATGTATGTATAGCACGTACAATACACAGAGCATTAGTGATAATAACTATCAATGATAAATAAAATGGACATCCTCGTACTATTACTCACAGTGATTAGATGCTTGGTCCGCCTCTGTAATTGACCCTACACAATTCATAATACATAGAAATCGGGTTACATATTATTATTCCGTTTTGAACTAGTTTAATTCTCTTTATTCCATCTACACATCATTTGGCAATTCAACATGAATCAAATTAAATCCTTGAATCTCATTTCAACATTCCACACCCAAGTTCATGTCATCCATCTCTTTAATAAATTATTTCCTTAATTTCCTTCCCATTATAGCATAAATTCTAATGTTTATAACAAAGTTCATTCGCTAAATTTAAACATAATTTTCAAGTGTCACCAAATACCAATTAAACTTGCACATATAAAATTCAACCCACTAATTTCATGATTCTACTTCCAATTTGGCCATATCATCAAATAACATCATTACCCAACCTAGGGTTTCAAGAAAACATTAAAATTCAAAACAAATTCAAACTTATTAATTCATCACTCTTTATTCTAATTTTTCCATTGCTTATACACCTAGGATACATGGTCCATCACTCTAACCCATCAATTTAACTCTCAAGATTCTTACCTCAAAGCCTAGGTGCGATTCCTCCATAATTTCGGAATTCCAATCGTTGCAAACGTTGATCTCCATGCCTTCTTCCTTCCTTGGTGGAAAATCTTGGTCAAAACAAAGAGAAATGGTGAGGATTTGGGATCAAAACCCTAGGGTTTTCGGTCCTAGGGGAAAAGGAGAGAAGAGGGGAAAAGAATGTGTGAGAAATGATCCAAAAATCTGGTTTAAAAGCTGCTGTCCCGTAATTCCCGCTCGAGCGGAGAAATTCGCTCGAGCGGACTGCCAAAGCAGATCCCGAAACTTTGAACATGTATAACTCTCTCATTCGGACTCCGTTTTAGGTCATTCTTGTGCTCAAATTGAAGCCCCAAAAATAAACTTTCCAATGGTTCTAACCTCACATTCAAATTCAAAGTGTGGAAAAAGAAAAGGGCAAACGAGTGACGGTTGGTCGAAAACGAATTATTCAAACTAAAGTTTTTGGTCCAATCTTACTTTACCATCGTCTTATCATCTCAATCAATATCCCAAAATAAGGTAAGAACATTTCAAATATACTAAGAAGAACATCAAAAATAAGTCCACATGCTTCAGAATCAAACTTAACCAGGTGCCCCGCTCGAGCGCCCAACCTTGCGCTCGAGCGCGCAGACCAACAAAGTCGTCCGCTCGAGCGTAAACTCCCCCGCTCGAGCGGAGAATCACAACTCCCAAAGATCTCAAAGCCGTCAAAAATTGCGAAATCCCAAAAGCCCGCTCGAGCGCCCACTCCTCCGCTCGAGCGGAGGAAAGAATTTCTGGGTTGTTACATCCTTCCCTCCTTACAAAAATTTCGATCTCGAAATTTGAGAAAACTAAATAGAAAGTAGGTCATACATAAACAGAAACATACCTTGTAATGTCCAAACTAGATCCATACTTGGAATAGGAAAGGGTCACAAATATTTCCGATCGATATACACGCATCAAAATTTCAACGGGCAAGGAGCAACACCATCCATTTATAATCCCAAAACTCATAACAACTTCTCAGTTATCAACTAAGCGCACCACACCTAGTGCATGCTCAAAACTCAATTCCAAAGACAATACACATTGTATGATCCAACACCAAAAATTTTCACTTGCACTTCAATTAACGGCATTACCAACTCTTTATTTCTTTGACATTGAGAACAAAAACAAAATATATATATAGATATAGAATAGTGGGGCCCTTCATACAAGTATTTCTTAAAGACACTCACATAGAGAAGTTCCTACTCAACTTCAAGAGAAGTCAATCAAACGATCAAACATACCTTAAGCTTTAAAAGCTCTACCACCCTTCACTTCCTCCTTTACTTCCTTGAAGATCTATGCTCTTTGTTCAATCCTTTTCTTTCCATACGTAAGAAGACTTAAACGCATATATAAATAGTCATACATCTAAACATATAGGACAAAATCCAATCGTTTACTCATTCCGAAATTCAAATCTCGTAAACATACGTAAGATTACATAAAAGTTATGCTGGTCTCAGATTCATAATTAAACCTATCAAATAAGGTTCTGCCTGCTTGAGAGTTACCACATCTTCCATTTACGAAAACATATCAAAATCACATCATTATGTAGATTTAACCCACCTTCTCTACTTTTTAACAAAATTTGAACAGAGGGAAGAAGAATCCCCATTGTAGATACCTGATCATGCCGTTAAAAATTCAAATCTGAACAATAATTATAGCTATCAAACAAGGTCAGAAATTGCATTCAAAATCTTACTTAAGTAATCACTCATAGTACAAATCAATTTGGCCTCTTTTTGTTTTCTACTATTCAGACGATTCTTCCTTTTTCTTACCGGAAAACACGAGATCAATCACAGAGTTTCGTATTCACAACTTGTAATTATCGAGGGTCAGCAAACGGTCATACAGAATTTAGAGACCAGCCATCTGGCTCAATCAGTTAATATAAATAGAGTTTCCAGTTATTCCTCATTCGTAAATTCTACTAGGTTCGTTCATAGAATCATAAATCAGTAATCATAAGAATCACATCCTTCCAGATTCTATAGTGTCAAAAACATATGCAATAGTATAACAAAGGAATAATTTGATTTCATAACATCAAAATTCATAATCCTTAATAAAACGAAATTCGTAGTAGGATAATTCAATGTGGTAGTCAATTAATTTGTAATAAGTAAAAGGGAATATTCTCAAGTCCATTTGTTTTCATCGAAATTCTCAATATCAAACAGAATAGTCCACATCACAACTTCCATATAGGTGATAGAAGAATTTTTTTTTTTTTTTTTTTTTTTTTTTTAAAAAAAAAAAAAAAAAAAAATCTAACATTGACATAGTTACACATAAACATTTCACAGGAATGTTTCCAAATATACGAAGACAGGATTTTAATTCTTGCGGTAGATTCTCTACTTACACTTCCAAGTAGTCAATAGCTGCCTCTCTTTTTTTTTTTTGTACAAATCTCGTGTATCATAGTTCACAAAGTCTATAGACAAATCCCGATTACACATGAACTGCACTCATTTGATATTATCAATTTTCATCATGTTATAACATAGCATAACAGAACGAATAATTAGAACATATTCGTACAGATTCTTAGTTATACTTGAATCAGAAACAAAAATCAGAACTTATACTTGATCATAATCCACCCGTACAAGACCGTCGGTGGCAAAAGATATCTTGTAACATACTTATACCACGGTATTTTTACGCAAGGGCCCTTAATACTTTTACATACATGGATCATCATTCCTTAATTCTTAACATAACGATCGTAAAATGAAACAAAGGCTTGTCATATCATGTCATTATCGTGCACTTAACAGAATAGAATAAGTCACTTTTTACATGGGTCCAACTATTATCCAAAACACAACTTATCAAAATACATATCACAATACCTTTTTAAATCATAAGTCCAAACAATACCATAACAAGAAAGACATCACTATATCATAACTAAATCTTTCATACTTAGTGTTTAAGCAATTTATGACAACTGGAACAGATTCAGATATATGCTCATAATCATATTCATATTTAAATTTTGCATAAGATCATATATGGCTAACTGTCAGATCAGGTAGGTCCGAAGACCACAACAGGTAGGTCCGAAGACCACAACAGGTAGGTCCAATGACCACAACAGGTAGGTCAAAAGACCACAACAGGTAGGTCCGAAGACCACAACAGGTAGGTCCAATGACCACAACAGGTAGGTCAAAAGACCACAACAGGTAGGTCCGAAGACCACAACAGGTAGGTCCAAAGACCACAACAGGTAGGTCCAAAGACCACAACAGGTAGGTCCGAAGACCACAAAATTGATACCAATAGCCACGGTATTGTTACCCCCGGGCGAGGGCCATAGGAATTAAGGGTGCCACAATTACTTATACCATTTTAACAGATTGGCATGTTGGTCCAGAATTATCATATTGGCCTTTCAGCCCAGATAGCCTTTCGGCACAGATATATCAGAAATATACAGAAGTGTGTATGGACTCAAGAGGTGGCTCGTACGGATTCTAGAGGTGGCTCCCACTAAAGTGTAGCACTTAGTTCCAGACAAAGACTTTGCTCCACACCAGAAGTCAATAAGTCTCATCATGTCATATCATAAGCAAAACGAGTATCATAGCGGAACAACCATAATGTCATCAAAACAGGCTTTTCAAAAATCAATCATTTCGTATAATAAACATGAGAGGTATAGTAGACATGGCTCATAATCGTTAACGTAAACAAATTTCAAATCATTGGTCTTAACAGTACCATGACAAGGAAGACAAAATATATCATGATAAACATAATATATAATAACAGTATATTCACCAAACAAAATTCAACATTGATTTAGGATTAGTTTACTTTCAGAATGGCCTCTGGCCTCGTTTTACAATTTTTCAAAACGCCCTGATGGCCCAGAATTATCAGAACAGTCTTTCGACCCAAAATATGCAAATATGTACGTATCTTTCCACCATTTTATATCCATTAGATTCCAATTCATATGGATGTCCATATCATGACCGATGTAAAATGTAATATCATTAATACCATTAGCGATTCCAAGTATTCAAACAATTCATCTAAATAAATGTTACGTAATGGCCCTCGCCCGTATGTTACATGAATGGCCCTCGCCCAAATGTAATGTTACCGACGAATGTTACATAATGTATGGATTCAAGGGTGGCTCCCAATCAAGTGTAGCACTTTGTTCCATACCGTAAATCAATAAGTTTTACATCAACATTGCATATTATAACATGTCATGTAAACGGAACTACTTACGTAACATATTACATAAATGGAATCGTAATGAATAGCCCTGATTCATATAAATAACATCATACAATGTAATACATAAGTCATCTCATAAGTCCTTTCAAATGGACATAATCATCTCACGTATATCAAAATATTACTAATAGGCACGGAATAACTTACTTCACAACAAACCTGAGTCATCCTTGGCAAAGCATAAGGATTCAGAACTTACCACTCATGTCCCTTTTTCATTTATCTAACCAAGCCGAGAAAATCCTCTATCCTTATTTCCGCCATACTCTACACAACAATCAATCACAATATATACACAAGGAACGCACAATAGACATGATTCATAATCATTAACGTGAACATATTACTGTTACCGTTGCTATCAATCTCTTTATATGCAATAAGGATGTCATGCATGAGACCTAAGTCTTTTCTAGACATCCTATTTCAATGGATCCGTGTGTGAGATAGCAACTCGTGCTCAGATACCACTTGTCACGCCCCAAACCCGTCCCTAAAAGTTTGGGCATGACCCATTCGAAAACAGACACAAAACCTGATATACATATCATATGGGGCCTGAACGGAAGCATTTAATAACATATAATAGCGTAAAAAAAATATAATAATAATACCCATTGAGCTACCACTACTATGCCAGATCACGCATGTAACATAATGCAGATAAATATACAGTGACGTATATCGGAAGATAGTTATGTACATATACATCTACTTTACATTCACATCAAGCCTTATAGACATTTAGGGTACAAATTAAAAGCTTAACAAAACTCCAAAACTTAAACGGTCAACACCTAACAGCTTAGACACTCAAGGCTTGGCAACCGGTAATGGCGAAGCCACAGTTAAGGTTGACCTCCGGTTGAGTGCCTACTGAAATGACATAAAAATACTGTGAGTCAAGCTCGGTGAATAATAGTACGTAAATCATGTAATGTTTCACTTAAACAATAAAGTATATAATCACAGTATATATGTTTAATTACACTCAGAATATAGCTCAACAATCATGAGTCGGTTTCCTTGACAAAGCAGCTTTAGTATGTACAGAGTATCCAAAATGTTCATATACTCAAATAACAGAATAGCCATCATCCCAAAAGTTACAAAATAGCCTTTCGCCCAAATATATGAGAACGGCTTATCCGCCAGAGATAACAGAACGCATAAAGCGTGAGGGTACGTAACTAGTAGAAAATAATAAGTTTTGAAACCAACAGATATATCATGCTAAATCGCAAAGCGGAATAGATCAATAGACAATATGTACAAATGTAATAAATAAACAGAGCAGGTTCCAAAGTCATCCGAATATCGCTGACCATAGGATACACTAATCATCTCGGTTTCATGCGGATACTTGGTTTAAAGGCGAACATGGGTCCATTTACTCATTTAGAATCGACATGGTAATAAAGAATTATTGCTCGTTAGTGACAGAACAAAGTCATTCAAAGTCATACCGATGTTTGCCAATCTTTCAACGTTCCCACTGATTTTCAATCATCACAATTGGTTGTGTAACATGTTCGTATAGCACTTACAATGAACAGAGCATTAGTGATAATAACTATCAATGATAAATAAAATGGACATCCTCGTACTATTACTCACAGTGATTAGATGCTTGGTCCGCCTCTGTAATTGACCCTACACAATTCATAATACATAGAAATCGGGTTACATATTATTATTCCGTTTTGAACTAGTTTAATTCTCTTTATTCCATCTACACATCATTTGGCAATTCAACATGAATCAAATTAAATCCTTGAATCTCATTTCAACATTCCACACCCAAGTTCATGTCATCCATCTCTTTAATAAATTATTTCCTTAATTTCCTTCCCATTATAGCATAAATTCTAATGTTTATAACAAAGTTCATTCGCTAAATTTAAACATAATTTTCAAGTGTCACCAAATACCAATTAAACTTGCACATATAAAATTCAACCCACTAATTTCATGATTCTACTTCCAATTTGGCCATATCATCAAATAACATCATTACCCAACCTAGGGTTTCAAGAAAACATTAAAATTCAAAACAAATTCAAACTTATTAATTCATCACTCTTTATTCTAATTTTTCCATTGCTTATACACCTAGGATACATGGTCCATCACTCTAACCCATCAATTTAACTCTCAAGATTCTTACCTCAAAGCCTAGGTGCGATTCCTCCATAATTTCGGAATTCCAATCGGTTGCAAACGTTGATCTCCATGCCTTCTTCCTTCCTTGGTGGAAAATCTTGGTCAAAACAAAGAGAAATGGTGAGGATTTGGGATCAAAACCCTAGGGTTTTCGGTCCTAGGGAAACGGAGAAAAGAGGAGAAAAGAAGGTGTGAGAAATGATCCAAAAATGTGGATTAAAAGCTGTTGTGTCTTAATCCCCGCTCGAGCGGAGAAATTCCCGCTCGAGCGGACCTGCTTTCAGCACAGATCCCGAAACTTTGAACATGTATAACTCTCTCATTCGGACTCCGTTTTAGGTCATTCTTGTGCTCAAATTGAAGCCCCAAAAATAAACTTTCCAATGGTTCTAACCTCACATTCAAATTCAAAGTGTGGAAAAAGAAAAGGGCAAACGAGTGACGGTTGGTCGAAAACGAATTATTCAAACTAAAGTTTTTGGTCCAATCTTACTTTACCATCGTCTTATCATCTCAATCAATATCCCAAAATAAGGTAAGAACATTTCAAATATACTAAGAAGAACATCAAAAATAAGTCCACATGCTTCAGAATCAAACTTAACCAAGTGCCCCGCCGGCGCCTAACCTTAGCCGAGCGCAGACCAACAAAGTCGTCCGCTCGAGCATAAACTCCCCGCCGGCGGAGAATCACAACTCCAAAGATCTCGGCCGTCGAAAAATTGCTGAAATCCCAAAGTCGCTCGGCTGAGCCACTCCTCCGCTCGAGTGGAGGAAAGAATTTCTGGGTCGTTACACCTGAACGCTGAGATAACCGAGTTGGAGAAAAAAGTAGAAGACGCAGAAGACCGGGGTTATAAGGAGGGGGAGGCCACTTATATCAAACAATGCGAAGCTGCAAATGTGGATGGAAGGTGGCTGTGGCGCAGCTCGGTCAAGGCCCAGAGACCGAGGTCTTCCTCCATTTTCCTCCGTATTTCATACCGAGCTGTATGGCGGAGTACGCTGGTGCCATTCAGCAAGAATTTCTACAAGAAGGGGAGGACGAAGATCCTGCTCTTGAAGACAACACCCAGCCTGGTCGCCAGCCTATCTCCCCAACGCCAGTGGTCTCCATCCCACCTTTGCCTGCTGTGTCTGATGCGGTGCCTTAGACCGAGCTCAACCAATGAGTGCTTGCCACAACCGAGCTACCTCTGGGTGAAGACCGGGTTATTTTGGACGCTAACCTGGACGACCTTTTCTCCTGATTTTTCTTTTCTTTGTTTTATCAAAAGAGTTTGTAACCAGATTGAGGCCCCACCTTTTGTACTTCTGATTTGGATTCTGAATGAAACTCTCGTATTTTTCTGTTTAGTCAGCTCCATACCCGCACTTTATTTTTCACTATCATTTGTATGAAGTATAACATTCTCTGGCCGCGATACCTATCTCGGTCTTAACCTTGAAATCTACCTGGTCATACCTGCCAACCTCTTCAGCCTAGGTTTTTACCTCGGCTGAAGATTACAAAAAGTTCTTTATTCCAACCAACCACTCTTCAGCCTGGATCCTTATCTCGGTTGAAGAGTACTAAGTGTTTGGTTTTTTCAGCCAACCACTCTTCAGCCTGGATCTTTATCTTTGTTGAAGAGTACTAAGTGTTGGTTTTTCCAGCCAACCACTCTTCAGCCTGGATCCTTATCTTGGTTGAAGAGTACTAAGTGTTTGTTTTTCCAGCCAACCACTCTTCAGCCTGGATCCTTATCTCGGCTGAAGGGTCCAGAGTGTTGGTTATTCCAGCCAACTTCATCAGCCTAGATCCTTAGCTCGGCTGAAAAGCAATACATGTTGGTTTTTCCAGCCAACCTCTTCAGCCCAAATCCTGATCTTAGCTGAAGAGAGCTCAAAGTTGGTTATTCTTGCCAATCTAGAGCGAAATGTTTGATTGTTTACATAGCCCTGCTCGCGATCCTTATCTTGGCTTAGGAAAGGTGTTGGTTTTTCCAGCCAACTTCTTCAGCCCAGATCCTAATCCTAGCTGAAGACAGCTCAAAGCTGGTTATTCCTGCCAGCCTAGAGCACAGTGTTTGGTTATTCCTGCCAAACGTCTTGCAGCCTCGATCCTTATCTTGGCTTAAGAGAAGTGTTGGTTTTTCCAGCCAACATCTTCAGCCCAGATCCTGATCTTAGCTGAAGAGAGCTCAAAGTTGGTTATTCTTGCCAACCTAGAGCGAAATGTTTGGTTATTCCAGCCAAACGTCCTGCAGCTGCGATTCCTATCTTGGCTTAGAAAAGGTGTTGGTTTTTCCAGCCAACTTCTTCAGCCCAGATCCTAATCCTAGCTGAAGAAAGCTCAAAGCTAGTTATTCCTGCCAACCTAGAGCACAGTGTTTGGTTATTTCTGCCAAACGTCCTGCAGTTTCGATCCTTATCTTGGCTTAGGAGAAGTGTTGGTTTTCCCAGCCAACCTCTTCAGCCCAGATCGTAATCCTAGCTGAAGAGAGCTCGAAGTTGGTTATTCCAGCCAACTCTGATTTTATTGCCCCTAGTTCCCTAAAACTATTTTTATAGAGGAAAACAATTTATGCTGAAAAAGAAACTACTTGTTTTATTTGAAAAATAAAAACTATAATTAAGTTTAAAGAAAAGCTAAAAATAAAATAGTTTGAGATTGACAGTGTTCCATGGCCTGGGAATGGCTTTGCTGTCTTCGTCTTCCAAGTGGTATGCCCATTTTCCTGCTAATCCAACCACTTTGTAAGGTCCTTTCCAATTGGGCCCTAGCTTGTCATCTCCGGGTACCAGGGTGTTTCCCATCACTTTGCGCAGCATCCAGTCTCCAATCTTGAATTGCCTTGGATGTACTGTCTTGTTATATTTTCTGGATAACTCCTGCTGGTATGAGGCAATGTGAACCAGTGCTCTTTCTCTTCTTTCTTCTGCAAGGTCGAGCTCCAATGCTATGGCTTCTCCATTTAAGTCTGGATCAAAATTTTCACTTCTAATTGGGGGGAGGCCGACTTCCAGTGGGATTACCACTTCCATGCCATAGGCCAAGGAAAAAGGTGTTTCTCCAATAGATCGCCAAGGTGTGGTGCGATAAGCCCATAAAACATGAGGGAGCTCCTCCGCTCACTTGCCTTTTGCTTTCTCCAGTCTTTTCTTCAATCCATCTAAGACCAGACAAACTTCTTCACATCTTTCTCTTTTATTGATGCGAGTGCTTCTGCCTCCACCAACTTTGTGAAGTAGTCTGTTGTTGCAAGAAAGAATTTTCTGTTGCCGGGTGCCGTTGGAAGTGGTCCTACTATGTCCAAGCCCCACATTGCGAAGGGCCATGGGCTAGTTAAAGGTAGAAGCTCTCTGGCTGGTTGATGTATTTGGTGTGCGAACTTCTGACATTTCTCGCACTTCTTGACATATTTCTCTGAGTCTGCTTACATGTAAGGCCACTAATATCCCTGTGAAATTGCTCTGTAGACTAATGATCTTCCCCATTGGTGGCTTCCACATACACCTTCGTGTATTTCGAACAAGAATGCTTCGATTTTGTTGGGATGAACACACTTTAGGTAAGGTCCTGTGAAGGATTTCTTGTACAAGGCCATTGATGAGGAGAGCCAAAATCGTTGCGACTTTGCTCTAATCTTGTTGGCTTCTTTCTTTTCTTCAGGTAAGACGCCGTCTTTTAAGAACATTATAATGGGATCCATCCATGAGGGGCCTAATTCGGCGCAACATACCTCAGCTACTTCTGGGTCTTCAATGCTTGGTCTTGGTAGGTAGTCGATCAGTAACAGATGAGGGATGGATGTATCTGCCATCGAAGCAAAGCCTGCTAGTTCGTCCGCTCTACTATTTTCTTCCCTGCCAATCTGTTCTATCCGCACTACCTCAAATTTCATGATCTCTTTTCTGACCAACTCTTGGTACTTAGCCATTCTTTCATCCTTTGCCTCGTAGTCGCCTGAAATTTGGTTTACTACCAGCTGTGAGTCGCTGTAGACCATTAGCTCGGTGGCCTTTATGTAGAGTGCTGATTTTAGGCCTGCTAGAAGCGCTTCATACTCCGCTTCGTTGTTTGATGCTGGGAAGCCAAGGTTGACTACTTGTTCCATTGTTAGGCCATCTAGTAAGATAAGGACTATGCCAAGTCCTGCACCGTGCCTGTTGGACGCTCCATCCACGAAGAGCTTCCACATCTCTCCAACGAACAGCTTCCAGCAAGTGGAGGGATCGGATGATGCCTTGGGTCAAGAGTCTTGCTGGTATTTTCTTCCAAGTCCATATTTACTGTTTGCCCCACAGTATCTGACTGTACCAAGTTTTTGTTTGTTGATGAGTCTTGGTTTGGTGCAGCATGGTTTGCCTCTTCCTCCCATTTTTTACTCTGGTCTGTTTTGGGATGTGGCTGGGCATCCTGTATCAGGGGTTGCGCATTTGCTGCGGCGCTCTTCATCCCCATTTTGGTTGTACCAGTCAAGTCAACTGGGCGGATGTGATGGCTTCCTGGTGTGAACTCTGCCACAAAGTCTGCCAAAACTTTGGCTTTTATTGCGGTTCTAGATTGAAACTTGATGCCAAACTATCCCAACTCCATTGCCCACTTCAAGATTTGCCCAGAAAAGTTCGCCTTCTCAAACAAAGCTTTTAAAGGAAAAGCTGTGAGAACGATTATGGTGTGGGCGTGGAAGTAGTGCAACAGTTTCTTAGAGGCCATCATCAGGGCTAAGGCCAGTTTTTCCAATGGTAAGTACCTAGTTTTTGCGCCCAGTAGGGTCTTGCTGACATAAAAGATGGGCAGATGTTGGATTCCTTCCACTCTAACCAACACCGCTACGATCGGTTGCGAACCGCCAGTACAAAAAGAGCTCTTCTCCAAGTATTGGGTTACTAGCAATGGTAGAGAAGACATGTATTCTTTTAGGCTTTCTAGGGCGCGGTCGCATTCTTCATCCCACTCAAACTTGGCTTTTAGTGCTTGGAAGAATGGTCGACATCTGTCTGACGACCGACTTATGAACCGGTTGAGCGCAGCTACCATGCCAGTGAGATGCTGCACTTCTTTTACTGAGTTGGGCCTCTCTAGATCTTGAATTGCTTTGATCTGAGAGGGGTTTGCCTCTATACCTCGGTTGGTCACCAGGAAGCCTAGGAATTTGCCAGATCCTACATCGAACGCACACTTGGATGCATTAAGGCGCAACTTGTTCTTCTTCAGGATCTGAAACATCTCATCTAGGTCCTGAGATGGTCGTTCTCATCCTTGCTTTTGACCACCATATCATCTATGTATGCCTCCATTGTTCTGCCTAACAATGGTTCAAACATCTTGGTGACCATCCTCTGGAATGTTGCCCCTGCGTTTTTTAGGCCAAAGGGCATGACCTTGTAGCAATACAGTCCTCTTGGTGTTGTAAAGGGCGTGACCTCCTGGTCCGGTTCATACATAGCGATCTGATGGTATCCTCTGTATGCATTAAGAAAGCTAAGTTGATTGTGTCCTGCCGTTAAGTCTACCAGTTGGTCTATCCGTAGTAAGGGAAAGCTATCCTTTGGGCATGCCTTGTTGACTATTTTGTAGTCCACGCAAACACGCCATTTCCATTTTTCTTTGGCACCACTACTGTATTGGATATCCACTTGGGATAGTGCACTTCTCTGATAGCACCTGCCTCTAGAAGGTTTCATACTTCTTCCGCCACTATCTCGGCGTGGTGGAGTGTTGATCTGTGAGTGCGCTGTATAATTGGTCTGACAGTTGGGTGGACATTTAATTGGTGACAGATGAAGTTTGGGTCAATGCCAGACATGTTATACGGCGTCCAGGCGAACACTTCGATGTTAGAGGTCAAGAACTTCATAACCTCTATTCTCTTAGTGCTGGACAATGACGAGCCAAGCAAAAAGAACTTTTCTAGATTTTTTTCATCTATCCTTACCTGTACCAAGTCTTCCACCGCCTTCTGTTCAGCTGCTTTGCCAACATCTGTGAATAGCTCATTGCTCTCAGGTTCTTCCACCATTTGTACATACCCTTTGGCAGCTCGGCTGCCATTTACTGTGACGAAGCACTGCTTGGACATAATTTGGTCTCCATAGACCTCTTCAATTACTCCGGCTTCGTTGGGGAGCCGTAATACTTGATGGTAGGTTGACGCTACCGATCGCATGGCGTGCAACCATGTCCTTCCCAAGATAATGTTGTAAGTGGAAGGGACTTTCAATACCCAGAATTCCACCTGCTTCTTGCCCTGACTGGGAGGATTATCTTGCCCACTGGCCACTCTGGCATTGAGTTGAATCCGATTAGGGGAGATGTTGCAGGCGCCAAGTCTTTGTTCTCCAGTTTCAATTGTTTGAAGGTTTCGTAATACATTATCTCACACGAGCTTCCTTGGTCGATCAAAATCCGTTTGATGTCGTAATCCTTGACGCGGAGTGTGACGACTAGTGCATCATTGTGAGGGCAATATATCCTTGCCAAGTCCCTGTCAGAAAAAGACATAACATTCGTGGCTTCTGTTCTCCATTTTTTGATGGCATGTTGTGCACTTGATACCTCCCTTAAGTGCTCAGCCTTCTTGATCATTCCCCTGAGCTCACATACTCGCTCAGGTTCGAATACCCCATGTATTACGTTAATCACACCTTGAGATGGGGCGTCGATCGGCATTCCGTTTGGGTGATCGTGGTTCTGGGGGGCTAGCTGTGTTCCTCATTCTATGTATCGGTCCAGGTGTCCAGCTGCTACTAACTCCTCCAAGTGTTGTCTCAACGACGTGCAATTCTCTGTGCGGTGCCCCTTTTCATTATGGAAGGTACACCGGGATCCTTCGTCATAGTTTTTTTGTGCTTCTCCTAATTTAGCTGGCCATTGGACGAAAGGTTCATCGCGTATCTCACTGAGAATTCGGTAGATTGATTTTTTGAACACCGTGGTACTAGCAGTGCGAACTCTTAGCCACCTTTTGTCTGGATCCTCTTTGTTGGCCCGTCTGCCTCGCCCATTCCTGCTTGGTCGTTCTACCGTGTTGACTTTTGCCGAAATCTTTTTATCTGGTGTTGCTGTCGTGCCAGATTTCGCCTTAGCACGGGCGTCATCCTCTTCTACACGAATATGTTGGTGCACTCTCTTCATTAAGGCCTCCATCGTGAGGGAAGGCGTTATAGTAATTGAATGCCTCAATTTGTTGCCTACCGGCAGGCCCCGTTTGTATTGTGCGATAGCGAGGTTTGTAGGACAATCTCCTATCTGGTTGAAAGTTTTCCAATAGTGACTGTTGTAGGACCTCAATGTTTCTTTGTCGCCCATGTCAATGGAGAGTAGCTGATCGATCTCCACTGGAGTCTTGGTGTTCGTTCTAAACCTTGTCACGAACGCCTCTGCCAATTACGTCTAGGAGGCGATGTTGCCTTCTGGTAGCCTTTTGAACCAGGTTAAACCTAGGTCGCCAAGGCTTGATGGGAAAATAATGCACATTAAAGCCTCGTTCTGCTAGTATACTGCCATAACCTGGCGAAAGTGGCTCAAGTGCATATAGGGGTCCATCTTCCCCTTATAAGTGGTGAATTTGGGCTAGAGAAAGCCTAAAGGTAGTGGTACGTTCTCAATTACCGGAACGAACGGCAAGGTCTGCAGCCTTGTTGATGCTTTGTTTGTCGGTTCGTAAGCAAGGCACGGTATTGGCATTCCTACCTCGACGCTCCCATGCGTCCGAGGAGCCAACCATTGAAGGGCTGAAACTCTGTGCGGGTCGCGCGCCCTGGTATCTTCCTTTCATCGTACCCTTTCTTCTAGCACAGTTCGCAAATCTGATGATCTAGGCAACTCCATCTGCCTGGATGACGTCTGGTGCGTGCGCGAGGGCCGATAGGTGCTTCCCTTAGTATATGATCTCTCAGTTCTCGTTCTCTTAGACCTGGAGTAATGAGTCCTGGGAGTTCTTGACTGAGTGTCGCCTGTTCTCAGGCTCTTACTCTCTGCGTGCAATGGTGTGGTATGCCTATCACGATCTTCCGAGTGGTGAGGGGGCGTGTTGCTTTTGCGTCCCTCTCCTGTCGCCACCCCTTTTCCTTTGATCAGACGCTTCATAGACTCCATGTCTGCCGCCATCTTCCTCATTAACTTGTCTTGTTCATTTACGCGATCCTCCAGAACTTGAGGATCGATCCTTTGCCTCTGTCTTTCAGGACTTTGAGAGCGATGGGGGCTGTTAGCCCATCTCCCCCTTGCATCCCTCCGGGGGTTCTGTCACTGGGGCTTTAAATCCGCCATGGGAGGGATAGAAGGCAAACCTTCGCGCCTCCCACCCCCCTCTGGGGTTTGTCCGTCGATAACGGACTGCGGCAAATCTTCATTGTGCGCCATTACTTCCAATTAGAGAGGAAAAACTTGATCAAGAGGTTTTGTTCTTTCTGGTTTTCCCACAGACGGCACCAATTGTACGAGCAAGAAATAATGTTATCGTATAATTCTGTTGATCAAGTCTACGCTCCTCCAAACGTCGTCGCTTTACTCCCTGAAAACACAAACGTGAGCTAGCCGGTGGGTGTGTGTCGGATACCTTTCCGATGCCTAAGTCAGCAAAATAGACAAATAGACAAAAGCTTTGTGTATTCAAGAATCAAAGTTATGTTACCTCTCCATAGGTGATGTTATGAGCTTTTATAGGTTCCGCGTGGCACAATCCTAGTAAGACTCTTATTCCTCCATGTAGAGTCCTCCTTTGAATCACACTCATGAAAGATAATGCTTATCTTTCAATACCCCCCTCACTGCTTAAACCAAGTAAGATGGTTTTATCTCGGTAGTATGACAAAACGATCGAGCTAACATGGCCATGCTAACCTGGCAAAACTGACCGAGCTTTTACTAGCTTGGTTCTTCCCTTCATAGCTTGTATGTCGGTTTCACCTGTTGAGACCGAGCTAACCATAGCAAGCTTGGATCGAACTAATCAAGAGCAAGGTCCTGAGACAGGCTCAAAATACCTTGGCTCAGATTGGTGTGACCGAGCTAATTGTTGCCACTCTGACTGTGGTGACCAAGCTAACTACAAGGCTCTTTCGCACCGAGATAGCTTGTGGCCCACAAGACGACCCATTACCCAGCTTGGCGCAATTTACTCATAAATTACCCTCTCATGTACTATTAAATTTTTTGGAATTTTCATAATAATAGTACCTTTTCACTTATAAACTATTATTGTAATGGTCTATTAGTAGACTAAGCCCTCGTTGGAGAAGAAAAAATTTAAAGTTTTTTTTTATTAAAATAGTTATAAAAAATAAAATTAATTAAAAAATTAAAAAGACAAAAGGTTACATCTAAATTATAACTATTTCATTTTTTTTTCTCACAAAAGTTAAAAAAATAAAAAAATCTATTCTAAATAAGATTTTTTAACTTCAAACTAAAATAAACAAAAAATTAAAAATTCAAAAAACCAACCTATCCAAACGAACCTAAAGTGATTCCATTATTATCACCGTCATTTTCTACTATTTTACGCAAGTAAGTAAATGTTTACTTGAAATAATTATTACACTATGGGGCAATCTACTTGTTTGGACCACCACATATTTATAAAACTACAAAAAATTCTCGTCTTTAAATTCGAATTATTTTTCATACCCAACTTCTTTGTCTTCTACGAATAATTTTCAGGTCTTTCAAAGTGTAAACAGAAAACATAACCCCTCACACTAAATCTATCAATAAACAAATTATCAATACATTAATTCAACGTGCAAATAGTAAACAAATAATAATAATTCTATCATTACTCTCAAACTTCTAGAATATTAAAAACAATAAAAAGAAAAGTTTACGAAAATAAAAAATTAAAAAAACCCACACACATTTTTATTGAATATTTTTTTTTAATCAGCAATGAAAAATTTCATTAACAACATGAAATTAAAAGTACAGAAAGACGACATGCATCGAGAGAAATTCAGAAAGTACAAAATACCCCTACTACTGCTACTCGTATCCATACAACCAACTCCTTGACTTCATGATTTTTTTAAATAAACAATTAAGAATGACTTAACTAAAAAATAAAATATATAAGTGCCCACGAAATCAACCCACACCACCCAAAATCAACAAACCACACACTACTATTCAACCTGAATATTTTATTCGCCCAAGCTTCTACACTCCCAAACTAGAATCTATTCAATAGCCCAAGACCCACGCTGCTACACTGCTTCACACCCATGCTGCTACACGCCTGCTACACTGCTACACTCCCATGCTACACAGCTACAACACTGCTACACTCCCATGCTGCTACACACCTGCTGCTACACTCCCAATGCACAATCTTTTATTCACCCATGCTGCTACACTCCCAATGCACGCTAGACCCACCAAACTCACAAAATACTTGCTAGATTACAAGAAAGATAAAGATGACTACTTTTGCTCATTTCTTCTCTCTATAAGACTACATTTACCAAATGCAATTCACACTCTTTTATCTCATAAAAATTACTAAAAGACAAAAGTTTTGCAAAATAAAAAAAAAAAACATCCAAACAAAATATCACATCTAACCCCATAATCATTTCACTTTTTCTCTCACAAATATCACATCCAACCACATAAAAACCCAACTATCTTCCCAAACATTAAAAATTTTTTATCTCATAAAAACCTACATCTACTAAAATCTACATAAAAACTCACTTCCCAAACACCAACATAGACATATAGCAAATTTTAACTTAGAATTTGAAATATACAGAACTGAAAGATAAATTAAGGTTCTTGCAACAAGATAATAAATCTTTTATAAATTTGAATTATTGAAATTAAAAGACAACAAACAAACATAGTGGTATCTCTACTAAATATGATCCATTGTTAGTGTGTATTCCAATCATTTTAGGTCAAGTTTGGGAAGTTTAGAATAAGTGTACTTTTTGACTTTTTTTGTATTATGTGTAGAAAAAGTAGAGAGGAGATGTTGATTGATGTGACCCAAAAAAGATAAAAAGATGAAATAAGTGCACTTATATTTGTTTCCCAAACAAGGCCTTAGTTTTAGTTATCATGTAAATAACATTGTTATGTCTTCAACTTGCAAGATTCCTATCCTATTTTTTAGAGATACAAATGTCCATCTTTTTCATTGAATTTTAGTGAATTCGGGCCCCTCACTCCCAAATAGTAGAAGAGAAATCTAGTACCTTAATTATTTATTCTTCAAGCATTTGGAGCATTTCCTATACTTTGTCATATACCAGTTTGGAGGTTTTCATAATTTACGATTACAATTATATCATTTTGGTAGCATATTTGTTTATCATGTTGAAGAATACTGTCTAATTTGTTATGAAAAATACGAGCCTATCAATTTTTTCAACAATTGGGTCATAAAATTTTCACCATTTTTCATTTTTGTTGGAGATTAAATTTGTACAAGATGAAGGATAGAGTAATTAAATTTGAGTAGGTTGACAAAATTGAATATAATATTTTCAGCTATAATAGACACAATTTGTGTCATAATAATTCTTGGATGTTATGTTTGGGAAGTGGCTAAAATAGTCAAAAAGTCAAAAAGTCAACTAAAACACATCACATCACCTCTCTACTTTTCTGCACACCTTTTCGTAAAAAGCCAAAAAATTACTAAAATAGTCTGTTTCCAAACCAAGCCTAAATCTTTAAATTCGAATTATTTTTCATACCCAACTTCTTTGTCTTCTACGAATAATTTTCAGGTCTTTCAAAGTGTAAACAGTAAACATAACCCCTCACACTATCTATCAATAAACAAATTATCAATACATTAATTCAACGTGCAAATAGTAAACAAATAATAATAATTCTATCATTACTCTCAAACTTCTAGAATATTAAAAACAACAAAAAGAAAATTTTACAAAAATAAAAAATTAAAAAAACCCACACACATTTTTATTGAATACTTTTTTTTTTGATTAGTAAAGAAAAATTTCATTAACAGCATAAAATTAAGGCCCCATGTGTTTTGGGAGATAGAATGGAGGGGATTGATAGTAAGGAGATTATTAGTGAGGGGTTTGATAGTGAGGAGATTGTTAAATTATTTTTATATAAAATAATAAAACAAATAAAAAAATATAAAAAATTAAACATTATATTTAAAAAAAAATTCTCAATATATAAAAAATAAATTTTTTTTAATCCCCTCACTATTTTCTAATACCATCGCTACCTCCTCCTTACCAATCCCCCTTCCAAGGGTATTAGTAATACCAAGGGACTAATAGTCCCAAGGCTATCTCTCCAAACAAACAAAGGCATTAGTAATACCTTGGTATTATTAGTTCCAATACCATTCCTATAGCTCAAAACAAACGAGGCCTAAGGGTACAGGAAGACGACATGCATCGAGAGAGATTCAGAAAGTACAAAATACCCCTACTACTGTTACTCGCATCCATACAACCAACCCCTTAGCCTTACGATTTTTTTAAACAAACAATTAAAAAGGACTTAACTAAAAAATAAAATACATGAGTTCCCACAAAATCAACCCATACTGCTACACACCTGCTACACTGCTACACTCCTATGCTGTTACACACCTGCTGCTACACTCCCAATGCACAATCTTTTATTCACCCATGCTGCTACACTCCCAATGCACGCTAGACCCACCAAACTCAAAAAATACTTGCAAGATTACAAGAAAGATAAAGATGACTACTTTTGCTCATTTCTTCTCTCTATAAGACTACATTTACCAAATGCAATTCACACTATTTTACAGACGTATAGCAGATTTTAACTTAGAATTTGAAATATACAGAACTGAAAGATAAATTAAGGTTCTTGCAACAAGATAATAAATCTTTTATAAATTTGAATTATTGAAATTAAAAGACAACAAACAAACATAGTGGTATCTCTACTAAATATGATCCATTGTTAGTGTGTATTCCAATTATTTTAGTTTTAGTTATCATGTAAATAACATTGTTATGTCTTCAACTTGCAAGATTCCTATCCTATTTTTTAGAGATACAAATGTCCATCTTTTTCATTGAATTTTAATGAATTCGGGCCCCTCACTCCCAAATAGTAGAAGAGAAATCTAGTACCTTAATTATCTATTCTTCAAGCATTTGGAGCATTTCCTATACTTTGTCATATACCAGTTTGGAGGTTTTCATAATTTACGATTACAATTATATCATTTTGGTAGCATATTTGTTTATCATGTTGAAGAATACTGTCTAATATGTTATGAAAAATACGAGCCTATCAATTTTTTCAACAATTGGGTCATAAAATTTTCACTATTTTTCATTTTTCTCGGAGATTAAATTTGTACAAGATGAAGGATAGAGTAATTAAATTTGAGTAGGTTGACAAAATTGAATATAATATTTTCAGCTATAATAGACACAATTTGTGTCGTAATAATTCTTGGACTTACTCTCATAACTGCAATAGCTTATTTAATTATTGCTAGAAATTTATTTAAGCTTCGAAAATCATCTTTGTCGATCTTCACAGTTTCAACAATTTCAAATTCAATCCATTGTATATTAATTTTATTCACTAATACCACAAGACTCGGCCATTGATGACCCCAATTTAGGGAATTGACTAAAAATGACATACAGACTTGGCAATCTTCATAAAATTTTCAAGAAAAAGATTCGGGCCCCCTTTGGGGGTGACTCCCACGACCCCCTTTGCTTTTAATTGGTCAATTTTTATTTCTTTTTTTTTTGTTTTTTTTCTTCTCTCCCAATCCCCAACCTCCACGTGTGTGTGGGGGTGGTGGGGGTGAGAGTTTTGAGGGTGTCTTAATTAGTCCTCAATTTTCAATAAGATCTTTTGGGAAAAAAATATTTTTATTTTTTTTTTAAATATAGAAATTATTTTGGAGAAAATTGTTGAAAAGTCAAATCTAATAATTGTCTAAGATATTAAGTTTAGTGGATATTTTTTGTTGGTGAGGGATTCACCATTTGTGAAATAGTTTGATGAGAAGTTCATTTATTATTTTAGAAGACATTTTGTTTTCAATTTTACCCTTAATATATCTATTGAATTTTTTAATTATCTGTTTAATTTTTTAGTAGGAGATTTATTAGGAAATCTTTTTTCAAGTACTTATATTCCAATTAGTCTATAATATATTTTTGTATTCCAATAAGTCTTATTATTTGGACATTTGACCCACCAAATCCTAATTCGCATATTTAAGGTATGTTATGGATAATTTTAACCTTACAAATATTTTTTGAATGCTTAGCAACTTGGTGATATAATCATTCATATTTGACAGTATGAATGTTTACGTTGATACTGTGAACATTCACATTGACAGTGTGAATGTTCACATCATGAAGCATTCATATTGTTAATATAAATATTATTAGGGGTATTTTTGTAATTATGTCACCGATAAGACTTATTGAAATATAAGAAAATAATTTGGAGTAAGTGGAACATAAGTAGGTGAAGAGAGATTTATGAATAAATATCACTTTTAAATATTTGTTCAAATATTTTATCTGCTTAATTTTTTTGACTATTTGTTTTAATTTTTTTGACTATCTGTCAAATTTGTATCAATATGTTGGAATATATATCCGCTGAGATTCCTTATCTGTTCAAATATCTATCTAGATTTAATTATCTATTCAATTTTTAAACTTATCTGTTTAAATCTATTTGTTCAAAAAATTTATCTGTTCAATTCTTTCTACCTGTTCAATTTTTTTTTTTTTTTTTTTTTATCTTTATCTATTCAAATTCTCATACATACACAAATAGAGAGAGAGAGAGAGAGAGAGAGAGAGAGAGAGAGAGAGAGGTTCTATAATTTTATCCATTCAAAATTCTGCATATCTGTATAAAGCTCTCATACACACACTCATATATATATATATATAAACATTTGTCCAAAAAAATTATTTGTTAACAACAACAAAGAAAATTATATGTTGAATTCCCTCTTGCAATGGCACGCCCTCCTGAGGTCATAACATGCCCAAATTGTGAATGACATACAAAAGATAAAGCAAAAATGAAATACTAAATAAGTACATCATTGTAATAGAATCACCCAATATGAACTCCTTTGTTAACTAATAACAAAATTATGTTCTTTAGCCACAAAATTATAATTAAATAGAGAGAGAAACAATCATTAACAACCTCTATTTCTCTGGGAGGGAAATCTTTCACCAGCAAAGGCTTAAAGCTTAGAGGTAATGGAGAAACACCAAACTGGAGAACAACAGCTTCCTCAAAAGATTTTATGGAATCCTCATTGATGCTTTGCTTGGTGCGGTTTGCCAGCTAAAAGATGATCCTATAGCTGTCACTCCTTTATAAAAATCCCATAAAATACCAAATTGCCCAGAAGTCTGTTTTTCTTCAAAATATGAATGAATTCCCGGACTTCCAAACAAAGAAAAAAAATTGAAAAGTGAAAATTTGAACAGATAAAAGGGTTCTATTTTCTCTATGAACAACTTGATGAAAGACAATCCCGATCTCGATGAGTTCGGCGCATGCTTAGGGTTCTTGAGCCAATAAGCTTATTTTTCTTCCTTCGATTTGCATCAACAATCTCAAATCTACATCAACGGCCTTCGATCTACATCGCCGTGAAGAGATCGTAAAAACCCTAGATAAGAAGAGAGAGAGAGAGAGAGAGAGAGAGAGAGAGAGATAATGGGTTTTGAGATTTGTTTTTGAACATATTGATTGTATGTTTTATATGTAGGGTGGGTATTCTGGTCATTTTGCAACATCTTGTCCTTATGGACATAATATTTCAACGTTAGACCTTTGGGCAAAGAAAATCCTTTGGATTTATGGACCAAGTGCCCATTCTTTTTTTTCTTTCCTCTATTATTTCATCATCATTATGTTTTATATAAAGTTCTTTTTTCTGGAAACCTAGCATAATCAGTGATCATACTGATAATTTTACATAGACTTTTTCTTTATCATTTTGCTATACAAATAAAAAATATTTTAAAAGTTTTTTTTTTTCGCTTTCTAGTCCTAATTTAGGATTATAAAATGATTTTTCAATTGCAGAAGAGGTTTCTACACTCTCTTTGTTTGATCCATCAAGTGCGGAGGTTAATTATTCCATTCTTCGTGTGAATTTTTTATTTCAAAATTGATAATCTTTCATTTTGTTATCATGATTCATCCATACAGGCTTTGCAAGCAAAATTCTTTTTTTAAAATCTTCGTCTTGCAAATTTTTGCTTGGTGAACTGATTTGTTACAAGTCCAACAGACATAAAACCATTGTTGGCATCCATATAGTCTACTTTGACTCACATTTCTAAAATATTTTTCTCAAATAAGTTTTAAAACATTTATTATATGTTTTGGTAATGAAATGTTTAGAAATTAAGAAAAAAATAACATATTTTAGGCCATTTTTTATGGAAACATATTATTTTCATTTATGTGTTATGCTATTTCAGCATATTCGAAACTACAACTCTAGTATCTACATATTTGTTCTTTAGATTGATTATAAGGTGTTGTTTTTAATACTACTCCCCAATCACGTTATCAACCCAACAAATAGGGCCGATAAAATTTGTACCTAGAGGTTGAAAGTTAGAGATTTAATTGGGATGAGGGACTGCTTTCCACTCCCTAATGAAGGGCCTTGCCTCTTTGTGGAATGCTTTCAACTATTTCAATTACTTCATCCATGAAGCATTTAGCCATTGGTGGAAGAGAAGAAAAAGTACAATTGGTAAAGATAAAGGATGAAAGAATCTACCAAAGTTTCAAAAAAATAAGCAAAGTTTGTGAAGAAGATGAAGAGTTGCAGTTATTCCATAGTATAACTAATCTTTAATTATGCTAATGTGGGGATATGTTGACGCCTAATTAAATTATCCAATAAAAATAGGACACGTGGCAATCCAATCACTCTCAAAATAGATGTAACCTCAACTAAACCCAAGAAGAAATGTGGTTGATTATGAAAAAGTATTTTAGCATTAAGATACATGGAAAAGAGGGGTAGTTGTTGAGGAAATTTGATTTCGAATAGAATAAGGAAAGCACATATCAAAGTACAACACATGGAAGAAGATCATGGAGTCGTGCAAAGCAGTACTGTGTTTATAAATAGTTGTTTGATTAAAGGTTTCTTCCTTCATCAAACTCTGTCAAACCAAAATTTAATTTAATTTGTACTTTAAGTTTATTGTGTTTCGAAGGGGTATGAGTAGTGGTAAGATACAAATTTCATTGATCAAGTACAATTATATATTTTCTCTAATTTCTTTGCATTCATTTTTTTTCTTAATTGGTTCTTCCTTTGACATTTATTATTAATGGTCTTCTTCACTGAGGTAAAAGAACTTTAATCACATTCACCTAGTTTGTTTGGTTTAAACTAAATATGTAAAAATTATTCGTTCTTTGTTGACATGCGCAAAATTCTTTTTTTTTTTTTTTTTTCATTCGAAGGAAGAAATAAGCTAACATAATTACAATAATGAAAAAAGAAAAAATTTAAATATAGGCACTATACTGTTTGTACTAAAAATGACTAGCCAATTAGAGGTTGCCACGTGTACCGTTGGGGACTAAAATTAGGTAGCTTTAGCATTTCAAATGATGATAGATTTGTGGGGATTTGATAGCTAAAGTGTAATCATGGCTTGATCTGATCAAATCCCTAGATAGTAGGAACAAGACCACGTGGAGATCTTTTAAATATATATGGTTGAGTAAATGCATCGAGTTGGACACATAGAATTAATCCGAATGAGGATGCAACCAGTACCCAAGCCATCTGTCGGTCAGAATTTAAACTCTCCAACGGCTCCTTTATTTAAGGCATTACTTTGACCAAGGTGGGACATTGTCACTCATCCAAAGGCCCATCCCTTTCACCTAACGACTAAGATTGAAAGGAGGATTTAGTCAGCCCTATCCTTGGGGAACACTCTTATAGTTTGTTAAGAAGATAGAAGATGATGGGACAGATGGCAGTTCAGGAGGCAATCTAGCAACCTACTATCTAGAGTTAGTGGAGATCATCCAGGAGGAAGTTACTAATTTCCAAGAGGTAGTTTGTGATTCTCAGGAGGATATAGCATCTATAAATAACTCACTTGAAGATGGAACAAAGCCCACTCAACTAATCAATCAAATCAACATATTACAAAGCATCAGTGGTTTTTAGACCTAGTTTAACATAGTTTAGCACTTGAAAGACATCTTTGCCATAATTTAGTCCTAATTCTTGACATCCATGTCAAATTAATTGTTTTTTGGCCATCATTGGCATTGTTTTGAGGTCTAAGTTGTGCTTACATTCCATTTGTAACTTAATTTTATATTTTCCAAACTGTTCTTGCACTTTTTGTACGTTCAATCCACTTGAATATATAAAGTTGGTGTTTTTGTGTTTATTTCCTTCTGCCCATCATTCTTCCTAATTTTTCAAACTCTTAGGAGATTTTAAGTCCTCTTCATTGACGCAAAACAAGAACCAAGAGGTTTTTATCCCCTTGGACCTTAAACAATCTCTTATTTTAGAAGTCACACATAAGTTCTCTTAAGTTTTCAATGTGGTGGGACAAGTCTTACAAGGAAACCAATATTTTATTCTTTAATTGTCCATTTCAAGAACCCAAAAACGACGCCAACTTCCCATTCACTCATAAATAGTTTTGACGTACCGTCTTCATTGTGTGACTTGCCATGCGGCAAGAAACACGTCACCTCTTTGGACCCACCCTAAAAGATGTTTGGGACCCACTCAAGTTTGGGCTCAAAGTTGGCCCAAAATAAGCCTATAAAACCATAATTCCAACACTTCTAGTAGCATTTTTCCAACAATTTTTTTACAAAAATAATGTTCATCTCTACCACATCACTATTGTCACCACCTACTTAGATCTGGTAGCAACAGAGAGAGAGAGAGAGAGAGAGAGAGAGAGAGAGAGATGATGAGGAAAAATAAATCTTAAAAAAAAACGTCCACATCAGTTTTTTCTGTCACGGATCAAACAAGATTAATAAAAAATCAAAGATACATTCATTAATAAATTTATCATTCAATGATTTGTAAAAAAAATTATAGACACCAAATCTAACTTATCCACTCATTCATACTTACACTTACTTACTTGCAAGACACCCCCCTTCTATACATATATACAAAATAAAATGGATTGATAAATTTATCACAGTTAAATAAATTTACAACAGATCTATTTTGAGAAATAAAAGGACAAAGAGAGAGACATAGAGGAGAGATGATGGGTGAGATCTGGTTGTTTGAAGTCATTTGAAGTCGATTTCACCGTTAAAACAACTACATCGGTGTAGACTAGAACTAGATTGGTGGATCAACGATGGTAAAGTAGAGATAGGGGACGTAGATTATAGATCGGTGATGGTGGAAGTGGTTAGTGAACATTGTTGGGTATACCTCCTTATTGGAGTGTGGGACCCAATTGGTTTTGGAAAAAAAGTTTAATTTGGTTTGGTATTAGTTATAATATATTTTTAGATATTATATCTAATTTTATGGTGACCCAATTCAATTTGGAAACAACTAAGGTTTTGATAAAAAAAATCCTAGATTCACAATATTTTAGGGTTTTGTTTTTTTGCTCATCCCGAGGTGAAGAGAACGGCTGCTACACATACTTCACTTTGGTGAAATTAATTATTTGGGTGTGTGAACAGTGGAATTAACTTGGGTGGTTCTTTGCTTCATTTTCGGTGTTGATTTGGTTCGTTATTTTGGATCTTCTACAACTCTGGTTCTGAAGATTTTTGTTCATCTATTTGGTGAGGTCTTTCCTCTTGTTTATTTGTGATTATTTGGAATTCACCTAAGGGTAGTTTTGTGAGACCATTAGTGTCTCGTTTGTAATCGTTTGGAACTTATTTGGTTGATAGTGAAATCGGATTTCGATCTCGTGGACGTACCTCACATTGAGGGAACCACGTAAAAATTCTTGTGTTGCTTCTGATTTAATTTTTCCGCATTAGTTTTTATTTCCATTGATTGATTTACTTGTGGGGAATCACATATTTTCCCTAACAACTGGTATCAAAGCTTACGGTTTATTTGGGTTTAATTATTTGTGCAAATTGATGGAGAGAAATGTGGGTCGTATGTCTAGCTTCAATGGAAGCAATTGGGTAACTTGGAAAACTAAAATGGAGGACTTATTATTTTGTAAAGATTTGTATGGACCCATTGAGGGTGATAGTGGCAAACCCGAGGGTATGAAAGATGATAAATAGAATAGGCTTAATCGAAAAGCCGTTGGTGTTATCCGTCAATGGATTGATGACAGTGTGTTTCATCATGTTGCTACTGAAACTTCAGCACATGATTTATGGAAAAAATTAAAAGGCCTTTATGATAGGAAATCAGCCACAAATAAAGCTTTTCTGTTTCGTAAGTTGGTTAATTTAAAATATAAAGAGGGCAGCTCTATTCTAGAACATCTGAATGAAATAAAGAGTATTGTTAACCAACTTGCTTCTATGAAAATTGTTTTTGATGATGAGTTGCAGGCTTTGATGCTACTTAGTTCTTTGCCCAAAAGTTGGGAGACTTTGGTTGTGACGGTTAGTAATTCGGCACCTGATGGAGTTGTCACGATGGGCCAAGTCACTAGTAGCATGTTGAATGAAGAAACTAGAAGAAAATCAGCGGGTTCCTCTCATTCGGAAGCATTTGTTGTGAGAGATCAAAGCAAAACAAGGGGGAGGAGTAAGACTCCTTATGGTTGTGATCAAAGCCATGACAAATTAAAAGATGGTTTTTTTTCAAAGAAAGACATTGAATGCTATTATTGCCATGAGAAAAGGCACATGAAGCGGGAATGTCGAAAGCTCAAGAACAAAGAGAAAATACGTGACAAAAGTGTGGATAAGAAGCAAGAAGACACAACGGCAATTACTACCGATGATCTCATGGTCGTTTGTGAAGATGATTGTATCAATTTTGTGGGCCAAGAGAGCAATTGGGTGATTGATTCCGGTGCTTCTTTTCATGTGACTTCTCGAGTTGATTTCTTCATTACCTACACCAAAGGAGATTATGGTTCTGTTCGAATGGGTAATGAAGGTTTGTCCAAGATTATTGGCATGGGTGATGTTTTCTTGGAAACAAATTTGGGCTGCAAGTTGTTGCTTAAAGATGTGAGGCATGTTCCCGACATTCGCCTCAATTTGATATTTACTGGGAAGCTAGATGATGAAGGTTTCAACAACAAATTTGGTGATGGAATATGGAAGCTCACAAAGGGTTCTTTGGTGGTGGCTAAGTGCAAGAAGACTTATACACTTTATTCGATGCAAGGAAAAGTTTGTAATGGTATTGTCAATGCACTTGAAGATGATACTTCTACCGAATTGTGGCACAAGCGGCTTGGCCACATGAGTGAAAATGGGCTGCAAGTATTGTTCAAGAAAGAGCTTTTACCCGGTTTGAAAGGTACACATCTCAAAACTTGTGTTCATTGTTTGGCGGGTAAACAACATAGAGTTTCTTTTCATAAAAATGTTGCTTCTAGAAAAAAAAATGTTTTGGAGTTGATTCATTCGGATGTTTGTGGTCCTTTGAAAGTTAGAACACATAGTGGTGCACTTTATTTAGTTACTTTCATTGATGATTATTCAAGGAAAGTTTGGGCTTTTTTACTAAAAACTAAAGATCAAGTTCTAGAAGTATTTAAGCATTTTCAGGCCATGGTTGAAAGAGAAATAGGGCAGAAATTGAGGTGCATCCGATCAGACAATGGTGGTGAATACATTGGGCCATTTGATGAGTATTGTCGCAGCCAAGGTATTCGGCACACAAAGACAGTTAAGAAGACTCCTCAACAAAATGGCGTTGTCGAGAGGATGAACCGCACCATTGTGAAAAGAACAAGGTATTTGCTTTCACAAGCTAAATTGCCAAGATCCTTTTGGGGTGAGGCATTGAAGACAACGGTTGACGTGATCAATTTGTCTCCTTCCTATCCTTTGAATGGTGATGTTCCTGAAAGAGTTTGGACCAGTAAAGATGTGTCTTATGAGCACTTGAGATTGTTTGGTTGCCGAGCTTTTGTTCACATTCCAAAAGATGAGAGGTCCAAGCTTGATAGCAAGTCAAGATAATGTATTTTTCTTGGCTATAGGCGTGATAAATTCGGGTATAGATTGTGGGATTCGGTCGATAAGAAAATCATTCGAAGCCGTGATGTTGTGTTTCTTGAAGACCAAACAATTGAAGACTTTGGCAAAGGTGATCAACCGGAGCCAAAAATTAGTGATCTCATTGACATGGATCCATCTCCTTCATCTTCGGTGGATGATGAAAATGGGGGAGATGTGCAGCCACCTATTGAAGATGTAGAGGATGATGCTAATCCTAATGAAGTTGAGCCAGAAATTGAGGAAGAGCATCCAACTCAAGAACCGCCACCACAACTTGAGTTGAGAAAATCTACAAGGGACCGACAACCTTCAAGAAAGTATCCTCCCAATGAGTTTGTGTTGATTTCCGATCAAGGGGAGCCTGAGAGCTACCAAGAAGCAGTTGAGCATGCAAAGAAAGATGATTGGAAAAAGGCCATGGACGAGGAGATGAATTCCTTACTTGAAAATCACACTTATGATTTAGTGAAGTTGCCTAAAGGGAGGAAAATTCTGAAAAATAAGTAGGTTTTCAAATTGAAGAATGATGGCAAGAATCTGAGGTACAAGGCACGTCTTGTTGTGAAAGGCTTTGGGTAAAAGAAAGGTATTGACTTTGACGAGATTTTCTCACCGGTTGTAAAGATGTCTTCTATTCGGGTTGTACTTGGCATGGCTGCAAGTATGAACCTTGAAGTTGAGCAATTTGATATCTCCACCTAAGTCGGTAGGGGGAGAATTGTTGGGTATACCTCCTTATTGGAGTGTGGGACCCAATTGGTTTTGGAAAAAGAGTTTAATTTGGTTTGGTATTAGTTATAATATATTTTTATATATTATATCTAATTTTATGGTGACCCAATTCAATTTGGAAACAACTAAGGTTTTGATAAAAAACCCTAGATTCATAATATTTTAGGGTTTTGTTTTTTGCTCATCCCGAGGTGAAGAGAACGATTGCTACACATACTCCACTTTGGTGAAATCAATTATTTGGGTATGTGAACAGTGGAATTAACTTGGGTGGTTCTTTGCTTCGTTTTCGGTGTTGATTTGGTTCGTTATTTTGGATCTTCTACAACTCTGGTTTTGAAGATTTTTGTTAATCTATTTGGTGAGGTCTTTCCTCTTATTTATTTGTGATTATTTGGAATTCACCTAAGGGTGGTTTTGTGAGACCATTAGTGTCTCGTTTGTAATCGTTTGGAACTTATTTGGTTGATAGTGGAATCGGATTTCGATCCCGTGGACGTACCTCACATTGAGGGAACCATGAAAAAATTCTTTTGTTGCTTCTGATTTAATTTTTCCGCATTAGTATTTATTCCCATTAATTGATTTACTTGTGGGGAATCACATATTTTCCCTAACAAACATTGGTGGTGGATCAGAGATGTTGGATTGTAGATTGGTGGTGGTAGCCAATGAACGACGACAATGCACAGTGACAATGGTGTAGCTAATGGACGATGGTGGTCAGCAATAGTGACAGTGGTGATAGGCAGAAAAAAGAAGAAGAATAAAAAATAGAAAAGAATATGAAAGAACTTGATGGATGAGAATTTAATGAGGAAAACATAGACATTGTAGGAGTTATTGGTGTATTCAAAAAGTCAATAGACTTGTAGGTATTTAAGTCTCCTTAACGAGACTAACTAGAAAACTTATTTATATGGTATTCAATTATTCTACTGTGATAATGCGGTGGTGCTACATGCACTAATTAATATATATACATTAGTGTACCAACAAGTATTATGTCATTATTATTGACCCCACCTATTATACAAATTATAAATACCCAAAACCTTTAAAATTATATCACATCATCTGTTAGTATACTGGTTAATACTATTAGACTTATTTATTTTAATGATTTATTTAATTATGTTTTAATTTATTTGGAAGAGAAAAATAGAATTAAAATTTATTTTGATGATTTATTTGAAAGAGAAGAATAGAATCAAAATATATTTTGATAATTTATTTGAAAGAGAAAAATAGAATCAACATTTATTTTGATGATTTTATGTTTTAATTTATTTGAAAGAGAAAAATAGAATCAAAATTTATTTTGTCCCATTATTTCTCACCTAAACCTGTATCCTAAATATTGTTAGAATGTATTTTAAGGGTTGGTTTGGGGTGTCCTAAAAAAGTGCACTTTTTGTCTTTTTACGAAAAGATGTGCAGAAAAGTAGAGAGGTGATGTGATGGAAAAAAGATAAAAAGATAGATTATATAGTAGATGCCAAACAAGGCTTTAATATTTAATTAAATCAGGAGTTCAAACAGCCCAAAAATAGAGGTTCAAACAGTCCAGCACAACAGCAGTTCAAAAGGTTCAAAAGGTTCAAGTAGAAGATATTCAAATTTGTAATGATGGAGTGGAAGATATTTAAATTAGTAATGATGTAGTGGAAGATTTTCAAATTAGTAATGATGGAGTACAACGGCTATAAATTCAAATGAATACAACGGCTATAAACGACAATAAATTCAAATGAATACAACGGCTATAAATGGGTATAAGTTTCATTATATATACCAAAGCTTCTAATGTAAACAAGTAACAAAAAAATTAGAAAATATTCTTTGATCTATAATCACTCACATCTATTCTCTGAAAAATTCTCTTAGGAATGTTTTTCAATTTTGTTTACATCCTCTCTCAGAAGCCTTATAGCATTAAGCTCATCTTTCCTGTGTGAGGTTTACAGAAAAACCAAAGCTTTATTTTTATATCTATCTTTGAGAGATAATTATTGTAGCTTTCTGTAAAAGCAAAAGCACATTCTTTTCAATCTTGTAAGAGTGTAGTACACTAAATATTCTTGACTTAGAAAGCCTGTGCAAAATCTGTGGAGGATTGCTTTATCTGTGAAAAGGTTGCTAGCACTCTGTGAAACTAGAAGATAGTGGAAAATCTCAAGTGAAGCTTGAGGAGTGGATGTAGGTTTGGTTGAAGCCGAATTACTATAAATCTGTTTGTCTCCTCTTCTCCTAATCTTTTTACTTTCCTACTACTGCTATATCTATCTAATATTCATGTGCTAATTGTTTGATTTACCCTGTATGTTAGTTATACTTCATTGTTATTTTGCTTGATCATTTACTACTAAGTTCATCATTGTGCTTGTTAATAATTTGTTGTACTAGTAGTTAATTTTATTAGGGTATTATTAATTTTAATTTGTAGAAACCTAATTCACCTCTCCTCCTAAGTTACTTTTTGGGTAACAAATATATTAATTAATACATATAACATTATTCGTGATAATATAGGCCTTACCTTATTTTTTCTCGAATCAATGATTTTATTAGAATAAATGAGAAATTTGTCCAATTCAAAAATAGTAAGGCCCATATTTTTTATTTTTGGGGTACAAACCAAAATAATCTTTGTTTACACCATACAAAATTGTTCTGTTGTGACATTTTTATTTAATGGATCGACTGACAAGTGCCCTAAGAACGTTGGTCAAGATGTAAATATAGTTAGATGTATGAAAAAAAATTCATAATAAATGCACACAGATGTTTAGAGAAAAAACAATTCATTATTTATTTCTACAATTTTAATATTAATCATGAATGCTTACTATACATTTTTTAAAGACTGTTTTAACCTTTATCTTTTGTAATAATAATAATAATAATAATAATAATAAAACTAGTTATTTCTATTGAAAATATGAAGTGATCCTTTAATTTTTTTAATTTTTTATTTTTGTCTCTTTTACTTTATAAATTCATTTTTTATTTCTTCAATAAACTCAATGGTTAATTTTTTTTAAACAAAGTATTAAGAAAATAAATATTCAAGATAAAAATTAATTTTGATATGAAAAATAAGTTTAATATAATTGCTAATAATTTTTTTTCTTATAAAAAAAAAGACTTCTTGTTTTCGGTTCAAAATTAATAAACATATTCTTTTTCAAGGTTAAATGAAAAGTTAGATTTGATGTGTAAAAAAATTTAGTAACAATAGATGGAGAGTTTTATTTTATTTTTTTAATTAGATTAAATGAAAAGTTAGGTAAAGTTATTTTTGTAATTTACAATATTATTGACTTGTTTTAAATTGAGTGTTGCTATTAGCACCCCATTAATTATTTTGGATCCCTATTTTTTTGACTTTTTAAAAAAAAAAAAAAGACATCAATAATTTTAAGATATCCTATCTCACAATTAAGCCATACACCCACTACATCATGAGTTAGGGTTTATGAGAGCACCCACCTCCATCACCACCTATCCATCTTCTCTAAATCTAACCTTCAAAACCTACCCACCCTCAAAACCTTGAAAATCCGACAGTAACAGTGGCAACTATCTGATTACATACACTTCTCCATTAATGACAATGAGTGGAAGTTTTTTCGGCAATCACAACTCCATGAGATGAGAAGAGTACAACAATAAAAATTCAGAAGAGGTTCATAGCTTTGATGGTGTTCTTAGCTCAGAAAAGATTGGCCTTATAAGGACAAGTTTTTTGAAAAAAATAGCAAAACTAATAAAAATTGTTTGTCATTTTTTTGGAATTGAACTCCTGAATATATGACTGAAATTTGAGAACACAAGCCTGAATATTGTTTATTTGTTCGGGAATAGGTAACTGAACATTTCTTATTTGTTCGAGAACAGATAACTGAAGTAACAGCAGAAGCAAGCAAATAAAGGAGGTCGAACTCTCGACTAACCCAGGGATCGACCGGTGGATGAAATCTTGCCCAGTTTTGCTCACACTAAGAGCATACAAGTATAGTGAGATCATGGATAAATGATAGAAAACCAATCAAAGAAGTATAAAAGTGAATTGTGTTGTGTGTGTGTGAAAAAAGATAATAGGAAAAAAAAAAAATCAAATAGATTGATAAAGCTTATAATAAAGCAGAGAAAAAAAAATTTAATCACCACAAATGTTTTCTACTTCTTTTGGAAGGTTCCACCATTGTGGGTTTTGTTAGGATTTTGAGAAAGAAGCTTTTTGGGGTGTGGGAGCGGGGGTGCATTTGAATAGGTGAAATGTTTATAAAGATAATTTTGGTATTATTTGAGAGGAGACAATTGTTTTTAAAATATTTTACAATTTATAAGTGGGACTCTAAAAAAATATAAAAAAATCCAAAACAATTGATAAAGTGTTAATAGCAACACCCTTTAAACTACCAATAGGCCCTAATAATTGGACTTAATTCCCATCAAGCCCTATTGAAAATAAGTCTTGGTAAAATTGTCGCTAAAAATAATTTTTTTTTGTGACAATTTTTTATATATATCGCTAAAAATTGACAATTAGTGACTTTTTTTTGGTCACGATTTTTATAAATTGTCGCTAAAACTTACAATTAATGACTTTTTTTATGACAAAATTTTCTCGTAGGACCTATTAGATAATAAGTCCACTTATTAGGATCTACACATAAGTACCCCTTACCACTTTGAATGTTAGTTCAAAAACTTTATTAGTGGGCTCTAAAACAATATTATCTATTATCATTTATTGTACTTTAACAATCGTTTATTGTACATACGTACCCTTGGGGCATTTGATAGCATTTGTTATTAGATTTTGTTAATAAGCATTCTTAGGAAAAAAATTATTCTTGTGTGAGTGATTTTCTGATTACATTGCCCGCTTAGTAATCAACTGGAGAGCACCGGCAGAATAGATGGCTTTAGCTAACCTGCAATAGAAAGAGAAGACTCCGGTGGTGGTTCGCCACTCGGGGGTACTCCGACGATCAAGTCAGTACTCAATATCTCTCAAAGATAATCAATAGTGCTAAACTCACTAGCTTGAGCATAAAAAGCATACCTTAGACCCATGGGGGTACCTCTCTTTTATAGCCAACATAAACCTAGTCCCAATAGAAGCCTAACTTCTATGGACTTAGGATTACTGCTAATCTTGGACTCCTAGTAAGATTAGGATAAACTCTTTAAGAGTTTTATCTCAATACAAATTGAAGTCTTCTCTCATTCTAGGACTCTTGTCCCTCATCCAGGTTGAGTTCCCTTTTCATTCTAGGACTCTTGTCCCTTATCCACTTATCTCAGATTCCGATATCTTCAGAGATAACCTCGGCCTTGCCGAGATCACCTCGGCGTTACGATCAGGACACATGGCACCTCGGCTGACACGTCGGCGTCACCTTGCCACGTGTTGGTACTCAGAAAATATATCCGCACAATTCTATACTTTTAGAGTATCACGTGTCTATGTTCTCTTACTAATCATGATACATTATGTCTCTTCATGTTTCCCAATCAACCGACACAAAATTATAGAATTTATTTTCTCCACTAATTACAACACCTTGAAACACCACATGACCGTACTCTAGGAACACCCAATAACCACTCATCCTTAGGATATTAGTTAAGGTTGTATTAAATGAAACCAACTACCTCCACTGTGACTAATATAGAATTTAGAAAAAATAATGAATGTGTGATTAGGAAGAACTTTTTAAAAATAAAAATAAAAACTATAATATGACGAAAATATCCTTTCTTTTGAGTCAATTTTTATTTTTATTTTTAGTTTACTTTATAGGTCATTTTTTTTTAATTTTATGTTTGGTTGAAAAAAATAATGTTTTATTTATTTATTTATTTTTACATTTTTTATTTCAAAATTATTAATTAAACTTGTATAATTTAACTTATCTACCACAACGTTTTCAATGAATAACATAAAAAATGTTTTTAAGCCCCACAAACAATGTTTAAGTAATAACATAGAGAATGCCATTAGGGTTTAACTTCTTTCAAATTGTCATTTTAATTTGAAAGAGTATTTGAGTTTGGTAGGTCCATTTTTGACCGATTTCAGTGATCCGAACCATTCACTTTTTAGAACTCGTTAAGTAGAATATTTATGTAAAAAATCAAGATAATTGGACATTAGTAGTTATGTGTTTGAATCATATTTGTTTAAAAAAAATAGACGAAAAATATAATTTCAAGAATAACCATTCATTTTTTATAATATAAATTTGATTTGAACAATAGTTACCGATGTTCGATCATCTTGATTTTTTACATAAATATTTCACTTAACAATTCCTAAAAATGAATGGTTCGGATCACTGAAATCGGTTTCAAAATGGACTTACTAAATCCAAATACTCTTTTAAGTTGAGATAACCAATATGAATAAAGCCTAATTCTTAAAATAAGTCCTTAATATTTTAAATAACAAAACTAAGGGTGATTCTATTTGCACCTAAAAAAAAGGGTAAATTACCCATAAGTCCTTTTTGAAAAATGTGTATTTTATTTAATCCCAAAACTTTTTAGATAGACCCAAAAGTTCTATACCCATTTATCTTATCCTTTTTCCCTATACCTTACTTCTTCTTTTTATCTCTCTTTCTAATATCGTGGCGCTTTATGGCCACAACCACAATCACGACCACGACTTCTTTCTTTTCTTTCTCTTTCTAATTTACAGTCATCGGTGATCGGCGACCATCACTGATTAGGTTTCACAGGCAACCACTGAGTACTAACTCCTTACTTTTTTTTTTTTTTTTGATTAGCAAAGAAAAATTTCATTAAAAACATGAAATTAAAGGTACAGGAAGATGACATGCATCGAGAGAGATTTGGAAAGTACAAATTACCCCTACTACTGCTACTCGCAGCCATACAACCAACCCCTTACCCTCACAATATATATATATATTTTTTTTAAACAAAAAAGTTAAGAAGGACTTAATTAGAAAATAAAATACATAAATCCCCACAAAATCAACCCACACACCCAAAAACCAAAAGCCAACACCAAAACACCCAAGCTGCTCCTCTATTCCTCTTTTCGACAAACTAAAATTTTCTTTTTCAACACCCAAGCAGCTGCACACCTTTTATCAACAAACCACACACTACTATTCAACCTGAATATTTTATTTACCCATGCTGCTGCACTCCTAATGCCCTCATCACCCAAACTAAAATCTTTTCAATAGCCCACCAAAGCCAAGACCCATGCCACCAAAGCCGAGACCCACGCTTGACAACACCCAACCATAGCATCAAAAGCATTCCGCACGCTCCGCTGATCCGACCGAGACCGTTCCACGTCCGGAAAACTCCATAGCCAACAGCTCCATGGCTAGAAAAAACTCCACATCCAGTTCCACTTCCATGGTCGGAACACTTCTTTTCTGATTCAAAACTCTGAGCACTCATTGCAACCGAGCACACCCAAGGACGATCAAAACTTACGACCACAGCCGAACAAGACCCACTGCCATCTCCACTTCCATGGTCGGACACATCTTTTCCGATCCAAACTCCGAACACACCCACTACAGAAGCTCCGATGTTGACAACCCAAAACATCGAACAACCGCCGAGATGCCTCCATACATCTGGATGAAGTTCACCCCTCAAACTCCCACTCGAATAGGAGCGCTTGAATGAAATCTTAGATAGATTTAGATCGACTTCAACACCCATGTTTCCCCCCAAACAAAGCACCGAAGCAACTCCATAGATCCGAACCAAAGCTTATCCCTCAAACTTCCACTCGCAAAGGAGTGCCCGAATGAAGATCCAAACCAGATTTGAACATCCTCTATTCCAGTCCAAAACCGACCTCCTTCTACTCTGTTTTGACCCTTATTCCAAGCACCCCCTGTTGAAACAAAACATACAACCCCAATGCATCAACCAAAAAGGGGCAACAAACACCAAAAAGTTTAAGATTAGCAGCACCCAAAACACAACTAAGTGGGAAGACATTGTGGGAATCAAGTTTATTAAAAGCAAAAGCCAGCACACAAACACAAGAGAGAGCTGGGCCAGCCGACCGCCATAGCCAAAGGCGGCAGTCAGCTGGCCAAAAGTGAGGCCCGGGGGTGGAGGTTTTTAGAGAGAGAGAGGGGTTCGGACGTTTTTTTTTTATTATTACTAACTTCTTACTTCGTGCTCAATGACGATGAAAGAGATGAATTTCTGACGAAGAAAATGTGTAGATCTACTCTACATCAGGTTTGAGTAGATCTACGTTAAATCTGGCTAGATCTAAACCAAAAAATAGTTGTCGAAGTACAAGTGTCTCTTTATATCTGTCTCTTTCTTTTGATCGCTCAGTTTTAATATTTTTCTGTAGTACACACTTCTATTTTCCTGTTATAATAGAGAAAATTTTCAAGTTTTGAACAAATTATTTTCGAGTTTTAATCACAGGTGGTGAAAACTGTAAAATTTTACAGTTTCAATTTTTTTGGTGTTGAAATGAATCATTCTTTAGAATTATAAAATTTTGCAGTTTCATAACTTTCTTTAGAACTGTAAAATTTTGCAATTTCATAACATATTTTTAAATTTGATTAATAAGGATAAATACTTAATAGAATCATACTTTGAAACTGTAATATTTTACAGTTTCAAAACTTGCTTTTCAGTTTGATCAATTGAAAATTATTTGCTTAAACCCTACAAAAATCGCAAATAACATATATATATTTTTTTCAATTGTTGTTATTAGTTGTTCTTAGGTTTTTTTGTTCTTCTTTCAATTTATCAATATTTAACACATTTTGCTATATTTTTTTCACTTTAATTTCTCAGTTTATTCTTCTTTTTTTTTTAGGGGGGAGGGGGTAATATTCTAGACATCCTGGTGAGTCTCTGGCAATATTCTTGACATCCAGCGAACATTCTAGACATTACGATGACTTCCGGTGACGTTCAAAACATTCTGGCAATATTTCGGTGATAAACTGAGAAAAGTCTGGTAAATTTCTGGCAAATTTGGCAAATTTTTGGTGACGTTTTGGCGACTTCCCAGTGATATTGAACATCCGGCGAGTTTCCAATGACCATCTAACAAAAGTTTGGTGATGGTGGGATGAAGTAGCGTCTTTAAGAAAGAAAAAAAAAAATTAAATAGGATTTTTTGGTAACAATTAAAAATATATATGCCTAATTGATGGCTGCAGAGTTTTTGTCTCAATCTGTGCTGGATAGTCTCTGCTGTGTTGGTTGGTTGGATTTGTTAGCCTCAGTTGAGTCTCCATGTTCTGGTGTTGGTTGGATTTGATGGAAGTTGATGTGTGCAATTTTTCTCCAGGTTTAGTTTGGTTTGTTTCAGATTTGGGTGCTGGTTTTGTTTCTCTCTTCTTTGGTATTCTGCTCTCGCTTTTGGTTTTCCTCTGTGTTGGATTCTCTCCAACTGGAGCTCCGAGCTCCTCTTTATTGATGTACTGTTTTTTATGATTTCATCAATAAAGATATCTTCTTGCTGATCAAAAAAAAAAAAAAAAAAAAAAAAAAAAAAAAATGATGCAAGTGTTTTGTTTTGGGATTAGGTGGATTTTCAACTTTGTGTATGGGACTTATCAGTAAGTTTCCCTAACTTTGTACATCTAATTAAAATTTTAGTTTTTATTATATCTTAATGTAAATTTACTAATAAGGATAATATATATTAAATCTTAAAATAAAGACAATACACATTAAATCTCATGGTACACCTAATCACTTATACGTTTCTTTCATATTTAAGTCTTTTCATCTTATTTTTCCAATTAAAATTTTTTTTTTAATCTTTTTCCTCACTCCAAAACTCCAATCCACCTCATCAAAGCTTATTATTATCATTAATGTTATTGTTTCTTATTATATTGTTACTTGTAAATGAAAAAGTTTAAATAAAATCAAACAATAGAATCAACAAATAAGCATTCAATTGACAAAAAGACAAGATCAGCCTACGGTGATAACGACTCAACCAAACACTCTTCACTTGTAATTCGTATAGATAAATGCTATACCTACAAATACGTATAGACCCATGCATAGGTAAACACACACATGTACTTACATATATATATATACACACTTGCAAACTATCAAAATATGTAATTGATGCTTAAGAGTTTTTCAAAGTACTGTAATTTAGAGTTAGTGTTGTGTCAATAAAATTTCTTTTTTTGAATGGATTTGTTTATTATTTGGATCTACCACAAATTATGATTTAAACTTAAAGAGTAATTTGTGGAAAATATAAGGTGTATCAAGAATAAATTATAACCTTAAATAATTTAATAGAAAATACTGAAAATTTGAAATAATTTTTTTGGGTGCAAATAAAATCCCCCAAAATTAACTTGTTTTGATTTTCTATCTAAGTAACGAGTTTATGATAACTTTAAAATCTGTTAGTAATATCATGAACCCGTTAGAGCAAAAATTATCAAAAATTTGTGCTACTTATAATTTTTTTTTAATTTTTTTTATAGCAAAATCCATGGTTAATAAGTTTTATAAACTCGTGCATAGGTTTTAATTTTTAATTTTTTATTTTAATAGCTTCATAATTATAAAAATATCTAAAATGCTTGCCAAAACAAAGAAATTAAATTTAAAATATTTTTTTGATGTTTATATTTTGCAAAATAAATTATAAATTAACTTGACAAAAAATTAAAAAATTAAAAAATAATACAATATATGCATGGTACAAGTCCAATTTGTGTATGGTGCAACTCTAACTTATGCATGGTTGCATGTCTAATTTGTGTGTAATGCAAGTCTAGTATATGTATTAGTGCAAGTTCAATCCGTATTAGGTGTAAGTCCAATATATATCTAGCACAAGTAACAAATGTGACAACCATACAATTTTTAAATATATTAGAAATATAATTTATACAATTTTTAAATTATGTTTTGATATTAAATTGTTAAAAAAAATTGGATATATTACTTTTATTTTAATATGAGAGATAGAAAGAAGGAACATTCGATAGATAAAAAAGTAAATATTGGACTTGCACCTATGCATGGGTTAGATTTGTACCACGCATATATTGCATTCGGACACAAATTGGACTTACATCCTTGCACAAATTGGATTTGCACTCTCACACATGTTGTATTATTTTTTAATGCTTTCTTTTTTTTTTTGTCAAACTAATTTATAATTTATTTGGAAAAATTCAACATAAAAAAAAAATTTTAAATTAAAAAAATTATTTTCACCTCATAAAAGGTATAGAATCTTATGAAAATTATTAGGGTTGAGTATAAAAATAAAAAAAAATCTCAAATCGATATGATCCAAACCAAACCACACTATTTGATTTAGTTTTTTTTATACATTGTTCGGTCCTACTTCTTAAAATAGATGAACTATACTTCACGGTTTGTTCTGTGGTTTTATATTTGTGGTTCAAGTTTGGAACCGAACAAAACCGTTTAAATATATACATATATATAATTCGTTATTTGTAGCATACACTCAAGTATTTTATTAGTATCCTATATATATTCATAAGTTGTTAACCATTTACTAAGAGCAACTCCAAGGGAGGAGGTAAAAGGACTATATGAGGCATTTTTGCCAGTGAAGTTGTTTTGATTTTCCTCCAAAGAGCTTTGCATCACAAGAGGCGTTTTGTCCATTTTCATTTTGGCTCTTTACAAATGGCTAGCATTTATTGCCAAGCAAAGGGTCTTCCCACCATTTTGCCCATATCTACTTGCAACCTCCATCTTTGTTGCTTCTATATATACTTGCTCCATATTTGTTGTTTCTTCTGTGCTCCAGCTCATTTGATTGTTTGAAAATATTATCGTTAAAAAAATATAATCATATAAAAATATTTTTTTAAAAATTAATTTAATAATATATTTTAAAAAAATAAATATTTGTAAATGTTTGTCAACAACTACGTTAACCGTAGGTGTATACGCAATATGTCATAAAAAAGATCATATTTTTTTTTATTTATGTTTATAGTATTTTTCTTTTCAAAATTAATTAAGTTAGTTTTACTGATTAGCTAAAATAAAGAGTATAGTTAGAATACATACCAACTAAACTAGTTAAGAAAAATAAAAAAAGTATTTTTTGTATACTTTTACAAGGCATTTTTGCCTAACAGCCTTGGAGTAGCTCCAAGGGACGAGACAAAAGGGTTATATGAGGCATTTTTGCTTTGTTTTTGTCTTCCTCCAAAAAACTTTGCATCACAAGAGACATTTTGTTCATTTTCATTTTCGCTCTCCACAAGTAGCTAGCAAAAGGTCTTCTTGCTATTTGCCCGTATCTACTTGCTACCTCCATCTTTTTGCATTTTTGCTTGCTTCATATTTGTTGTTTGTTCTTTGCTCCAGTCAATTTGATGGTTTGAAAATATTACTGTTAAAAGAATATGATTGTTTAAAAATATAATCGAGTAAAAATATTTTTAAAAAATAATTTAATAATATATTTAAAATAAATAAATATTTATAAATGTAACACCAATAACCACGTCAACAATAGGTGCATATACAACATGTCATAAATAAAATTATATTTTTCTACTTGTGTTTATAGTATTTTTCTTTTAAAAAGTAGTTAAGTTAGTTTCATTGGTTAGTTAAAATAAATAGTATGGTTAGAGTACATACTAATTAAACTAGTTGGGTAAAATAAAAAGAGTATTTTTCTGTACCTTTACAAAGCATTTTGCCTAGCACCATTGGAGTTGATGCAACAAGTGTGTTCTTATGTGATAATAGAACTAGTTCTAAACAATTATTTAAATAATTTTATTTATAAAATGAGAATATATGTGAGATTCTTCAAATCATTCCAAAAGTATGTGGGATTCTTCAAACCATTCCAAAAGGAGTACAAAAATTTCTTAGTAACTTTTAAACAAATGTATAATTTCAAATTGTGAATGTTTCGTTTGGAAAAAGTACATTAAGGAATTTCTTAGTATTTTTGTGTGTGTTACGTTGGAGTATTATGTCTAAGATTAAATTGACTAGAGTATTACGTTCGGAAACAGTTCACTAAGAGTTTTTTTTTTTTTTTGTGTTACATTTGAAAAAAATATACTAATAAGTTTTTTTTTTAGTGTTACGTTGTTACGTTTAAAAAAAGTGCACAAATAAATTTTTTTAGTGTGTTATGTTATTGGAGTGTTACATTACAGTGTTACATTTTTGTTGATAATGTGGGATTTGAAAGTTCCCTCTCTTTTGTAATTAAAGTTTTAGCTTTTACAGGTCTATTGAAATTCTAAAACACTTTCGACACTGACCCATAAATAAGAATCCCAAATATCACTGGGGTATAATTGCCCTTACATTTTACAACCAATATGTTTGGTTTTAATTTTTTAATTTTAATTTTTTTTTAAATTGAGTTTTTTTATTTTTATATATTTTTATTTTTAGTCAATATTGTTAAAATTTTAAGTAATTTTTTTAAAATTTTGTTTAGATATAACTTACTGAAATATATCTAAATATTAAATATTTGTGAAAAAAATATTTTAAATAATTAATAAATACAGAAAAAATATATAAAAAAATGCACTGATTTTTTTATATATATTTTTTTATTTTTAGTATTTAGTAAATTTTTTAAAGATTTTTTTTTTTACAAATATTATACCTTTTAAGTATATTTATGTTAGGTGCGTTTAAAAATTAAAGAAATTGTTTAATTATTAAAAAAATACAGTGAAAACAAAAAATACAAAAAACGAAAAAGTAAAATTTTCTGAAAAGAAAATTCAAGAAATGAAAACCAAACGGAATGTATTCTACTTTATTTACAAAACTTTTTAATTGTCTTGTTTAGCTTTTCTGATTTCAAGTCGAGTTGTAATTGAGCTTATTTGTATAATGTCATTTCGACAACAAACGAAGAGCAACAACATGATAGTATTAATTCTAATTATCACTTTTATATTTTTTATTAAAATCTCACTTTAATCTCTCTGCTATAGTCTTAGGTCTTGTTTAGAAACAGACTATTTTAATAATTTTTTGACTTTTTTACTAAAATATGAGGTAAAAAAAATTTGTATGTTTGGAATTTTTTTTTATTTTTTACGAAAAGATGTGCAAAAAGTAAAAAAAAAAAAAAAAGGAAATCTTCGACTTTTTGATATATGTTATAAACTTTTTGATTTTTTAAATAATTTTTTTAACTTTTAAACTAAAACAGACACATGCCAAACGAGAACTTAATATCCCTATAATTTGATTGTCCACTTGAATCCCTCCATCAATTTTCAAAACGGTGTTATATAATTGGGCCCAACTGATTCGAAATTTAGTAGTTGTCTAGGACAATCGAAATATCTAGGGGGTGAGATTGAGCGTAAATTACCGAAGTACAAATTGTAGGCTGTGTTTGGTAGAATTTTAAAAAATTAATTTTACCCTTATATTCTAATACCATGTTTAGCTTGAATTTTCAAATCATGATTTCAAACAAATTTCAAAATATATTTTGAAAACATGTTTGGTAAAACAGACAATTTTTTAATTTTTGGTCTATCCAATCGTCTGCTCGAACATTCTCTCGGATGTACAGCCGATTGACCGGAACAATATATATATATATTTTTTGCCAATCGCCACCTGTTATTTGGAAGAAAAAAAAATTATATTTGTTTTTGATATTTTTTAAATATAGAAATTTTTTTTTAGACCAAAATGACATTTTTTTGAATTGAATTTTAAAAAAATTTTGATTATGAGTTTTGAATAGAATTTTCAATAAAGTTTTGAGTTGTGTGTTTGGTTATGAGTTATAAGTTTTTCAATTAAGTTTTGAAAACTCTTTTCAAAACTCATAACCAAACAATTTTTCTCATTTCATGTCACATAAAAAATTCAAAACTCTTTTCGAAACTCATAACTAAACAAATTTTCTCTTTTCAAATCATAATTCCAAAATTTACAAACTCAAAATATAACTTTATTATCAAATTATAATTCTAAAACTCTACCAAATACTACCGTAATTTCTCCTTCTATTATTTTTTTTTTTTCAAAATTGATATGGGCATGCATGTTATTTAAGTGTGGGTTGTCATCAGAGTTAGCCAGACAATCAAAGCAAGATTAAGTTTGTTCGAAATTCAGTGCAATGGCTCTTAGCCTTCTTGTTACTGATGGACCTTGCAATCAAAAGATCATCAGACGATCAGCCAACTACCAACCTCCCATTTGGGACTATGACTATGTGCAGTCACTTAACAGTAAATATGTGGTATATATATTTACTATTGTTATATATACTCTGCTTGATTAGTGGATGCAAATCAATGGTAATTGCTAACAAAAAATTATTTTTGTAGGGAGATGCATATGAAAAAAGGGCTGCAAAGTTGAAGGAAGATGTGAAGATAATCCTTGAGAAAGTAGCGGATGAGGATCCATTGGATGCACTTGAGATGGTTGATGACTTGCAAAGGCTTGGAGTGTTCTATCACTTCAAGGATGAGATAGAGAGAGTACTTGAGAGAATATACAACATGAATGATAAGTGCAACAATGAGGATTTGCATGCTACAGCTCTCAAATTTAGGCTTTTGAGGCAACATGGGTACAATGTCCCTCAAGGTACTTCAATGATTTCCTCACTCCATATATGTCAAAAATTTAAGGGTTAATTACACTTAGCAACTCTTACTTTCACCCTAATCTCATTTTAATCCATTCACTTTCAATTATGACAGTAAATTCCTTACACTTTAAGTCAAGTTGCAGTATCAATCCTTTCGCCTATCTACCGTTATTAAGGTTGATGAAAATTAAAAGTGAAGGAATCAAAGTGAGATTTTAGAGAAAGTATGAGGAGCAAAATGAGAATTTGATGAAAGTATAAGAGTTTAATGAGACAAAAAAAAAAAAAAAAATGTCATGTTTAAAGTACATGACAAATTCCATTAGCCTTATTAATGGTAGATAGGCAAAGGGATGACATTGCAACTTGACTTACAATATATGAGGTTAATTGTCACAATTAAAAGTGAAAGCCAAAATGAGTGGATAGTGAAAATGTAGGGATGCTAAGTGTAATTAACTCAAAATTTAAAGAGGAACACACACCACCGCCCAAAAGAGAAAATAAAAAAAAGAAGATAATAATAATAATAATAAATATAAATAAATAAATGAGAAGCAAAAAAACTTGAAACGATTGGACGTTAATGCTATGAACTGTATATCTTTATGTATCCAGCAGAGATCGAGAACTCAAATACAAAATATTGATATAGATATATATATATCAAGAAAAATAGTGTGATCCAAATTTATTCTAATTGTGAATTGAATATGAATCACGCACTATTTTTCTCGATATATATATATATATATTTTGTATTTGAGCTCATAGTCCCTAATATATACTAATTAATAGTTAGCTTGAATTGCAGACGTTTTTAAAAAATTTACGAATGAGACAGGGACTTTGAAGTCTTGTCTTTGTGAGGAGACAAAGGGACTACTATATTTGTATGAAGCCTCATATCTTTCAATTGATGGTGAAAGTTTATTAGATGAGGCCAGGGATTTCACAACTAGGAATCTCAAAGAAAACCTCAAGAAGAAGGATATTGATCAAAATCTCGCCATGCTAGTTAGACATTCCTTGGAGCTTCCCCTACACTGGAGGGTGCTAAGGCTAGAGGCAAGATGGTTCATTGATGTGTATGAGAGAAGACAAGATATGAATTCTATATTGCTTGAGCTTGCGAAATTAGATTTCAACATGGTGCAAGCAATTCACCAGCAAGAAGTAAAACAAATTTCAAGGTCAGAAATGTTCCCAATTTTCATTATGTAGTAAGGGTGCAGCCATATAAGTCACCATATATATGTATGTAGTATTTCATATACCTTATTCTTTTCCTTGTTATGAATATAGGTGGTGGAGGAGTACATGTTTGGGAAAAAAGTTGAGCTTTGCTAGAGATAGGTTGATGGTGAATTTTTTAGGCACTCTGGGAGTGAATTTTGAGCCTCAATTTGGATACTTTAGGAGAATGTCCACGAAGGTCTACTCACTGATAACAATAATAGATGATATCTATGATGTGTATGGTTCATTGGAGGAACTTGAACTATTTACCAATGCCGTTGAGAGGTTGGTTGATGGGAGAATGGTTGTGTCAATATCATCTGCATTAATTTGCATGCTTCTTAGCTATATATCTTTAACATGAAAATACTTCTTTTTTCTTTTTAACTTTTAGGTGGGATATCAGTGCAATGGAACAACTTCCAGACTATATGAAGATATGCTTCCTCGCTTTATTCAACTCTATTAATGAAATGGCTTATGATGCACTCAAGGAACAATGATTGCACATCATTTTACACCTAAAGAAAGTGGTATCATTTTCTTTATGAACTATTTTTTTTTTTCCCAACTTCACCACAAATAAAAAAAAATAAATTATAAACACACCCCTTGAGGTTTACTTAAATTATAAATTACCCCTTGTGATTTTAGAAATTACATTATACCCGCTAAGATTTCTAATTTCATAATAAATATGTCATTTTATTAATAAATCATCAAGTTAATTAACAGTTTTTAATAATATTAAAATTTTATTTCAATTAATAATTCAGATAATTTTATTATTATATGGGTGAACAGTTAGAAATTTCTCTTTTTCGATTAATTCTGTTAAATAAAAAATTATGACAGTGAGGTATTTGTAATTTTCTAAATCACAGAGAGCAATTCATATTTTAAGAAAACCTCAGAGAGTGTATTTGTAATTTATCCAATAAAAAATAAATAAATAAATAAATTACAAAAAAAAAAAAAAAAAAAAATAGACACAAGGGAGGGTGGGTGGACTTCCCAACACACACCATTGTGTTTATTGGCTCACACACTCACCCTTGTCTCTTTTTTTTTGGACTCTTTTCTTTTTCTTTTTCTTTTTCTTTTTTAGATCATATTCAAAGTAAATTTAAAAGTCCTTAATTTTTTGTAGTTTTTTCGATTAATTGACCATTCTAAATGCTTTAGTGGGCAGATCTTTGTAAATCTTATTTATTGGAGGCAAAGTGGTACTACAGCGGATATACACCAACCTTTGAAGAATATATGAAAAATGCATGGATTTCGATATCGGGTCCTGTTATGCTAGTACATGCTTATTGTTTTGATTCTAAATCAGTAACAAAGGAGGCCTCGGAATGCTTATTAGAAAGTTATCCAAATATAATTCGCTGGTCATCAATTATTTTACGACTTTCAGATGACTTAGGAACATCATCGGTAAGTGAGTTACACACCCATTGTATCTTCATAAAGAGGTTCGTTAGGGCTGTATGTTTGGATCCTGGGAAAAAATGGGGAGGGAGGGAAGAAGACAATTTCTTTTTCTTTTTCTTTTTTAGATCATATTTAAAGCATTGTTCAACAATTTTCCTTTCCTATTCAATTATTTTCAATATTCAAACAATATTGAAGACAATTTCTTGGTTTAAGAATTAAACCGTGTTTGACCATATGCTACTCATTCTGTTTGATTCAGGACGAGTTACAAAGAGGCGATGTCCCTAAATCAATCCAATGCTATATGCATGAAACTGGTGTCTCTGAAAACGATGCCCGTGAACACATGAAATACTTGATTGGTGAGACATGGAAAAAGATGAATGAAGATGGAGCTGCAAATTCTCTCTTCACTAAGACTTTTATTGGGAATGCAATGAACCTTGCTAGGATGCTTCAGTGCTTGTATCAGCGTGGAGATGGGTATGGTGCTCCAGGCAAAGAGACTAAGTGCCATTTTGGGAACATGGTAAAAAGTCACGTTTTTGGACAAAATGTCTAAAAACGTGGCTGCCAAAAACGCCAGAAAAGCCATTTGGCAAGTGCCAAAAACGCAGCCGTAAAATTACAAATTAGGGCCTATGAAAAAAAAAATAAAAAAATAAATCTCTTATGTTGGATAAGGGTATTTTGGTCATTTTAATTTGATTTGACACCATAAATAAATATTAAACTAAAAAGCAAAAAGCCAGCTTTTTACCAACTTTCCAAATCACTTCCAAAAAAGCCCAAAAGCTTGGTAAAAAGCCAAAAGCCAGCTTTTTATCAACTTCCCAAAACAACCCTAAATATCATGTCTTGTCATTAGTAGTCAATCCTGTTCCCCTTATGTAGACAAGGGATAAAATACTCTTTTGAATAAATGATTACTTTTATAAAAAAATATTTATGTCTTTTCAACACTTGCTTTAGTCTCTCTTTGTGGTGACATAAATTCCTCCTTACAACCTATGAATTCAGAATTCTCACAAGAAGGTATACTCAACATGAATTAGGCGTTAATGAAACTTTTCTCAGGAATATTTCAAAAAAGTATAAACTAATACTAATATTATCAACTAATTAAAGCGTTATCAATTCAATCCTTCATTTCAATTAAGTACTATGTTCTTTCGAAAAAATCATTCCGGTGTCAAAAACCAAAAGACCAATAACTAGAGCATCAATTTATTAGGACATCGCTTAAAGGATTCCTAATTCATGGAAAGCATAAAAAACAAACTAGAAAATAAATGAATTCAAAGCTCTAGTTCCATCTACAGCATTTCCAATTTACTAGGGCATATAATGCCTATTAGTTAAAATACCTAATATAACTTAATTTTTTCAAATCCAATTGACTAGGTATATGATCATTAGGCATTTTGATTTTAACTCACATTCACTAACTAAATGTAGCTAGTCTTCAAAGACTAGGCAGAATCTGTTTGATCCTTGTGATCATTTTCTTCCATATTTGTTGTTAAAGTAGCATTTCATAAAGTGAGTAATATTTGAATGAATAGTTAAAATAAAAAATAAGTTTGAAGTGAAACATAAGAAAAATGAATTGGCAAAATAATATATATATATATAATAGTAACTTTTAAATAAGTAAAATGCTTAACAACATTGGAGATGCTCTAAGCAACCTTGGATATCCATGATAGTATCTTCCTTAATTTTTACTGTAAATGGGCCACAGAAGCAAACATCCCTCCTTGAAGTTTGTCTTCAATATAACTTTTGTATTGTGCTACATTTTTTATGATTAGGGATGCAAATTCGGCCCAACCCGGCCCACAATTGGGCATGGGTTTGGGTTTGGGCTGGGCCAAACTAATTTTTTTTTATCAAAATAGTTTGAAAATGACATTGGGCCTTGAGCGGATTGAGTCTCGAACGAGCCTTGGAATGGGCTGGTGGGTCAGGCCCCAAAACACAAGGCTCAAGCTCAGAGTCACGGCCTAAGCTCGGGCATAGGCAGGTCATTCCAGGCTGCGGGCAGGCTATAGGTGGGCCATGGACCAATTTTACACTCCTACTTGTGATCTTTCCTCCTTTTTGAATTGTACTTTCTTCATGGTTGGAATTTTTTTTTTTTTTGGTATATGAATTCAATGTTCTTTGCAAGTTGGGTAAAATCCCGAGTCTTGGTTGTATTGTGCAAATATATCCAAACTAGCCCAGAGCTGATGGCTCTCTTGTATTGGTTTGAACTAACATTTGACATCCTAGTGGCTTTTGGGAGCCAAGGAGCCAAGACTAGCAGAAATTATCATATAAATCCATAATACAACTTAATTATATGTCTAACTAATGGTGTTTTATAATTTACTCGCATTATTCTTATTTTTGTGGACCATGTAAGCACAAACAATAATTTACCTGAAATTACCATGTAAGCACATTATTTAAATTAAAACCTAACTATCAATTTTAACTTTTAGTGATAAAGATTAATCAACTACAATTAATAATAACGAAGACACAATAGTTAACATGAAAAACCCAATTAAAAAAAATCTCTAAAAAAAAAAAAAAATAAAAAAAAAAAAAAAAAAATCACCATCCCAATGCTCAATAAAAATCTACTATAATGAATCAAGAGTACAAGACATAGATGGACTTACAACCACTCACCTAGCTTTACCTATCTCCCATGTCTTGACGAAACTTCTACGAATGCAGCCTAACCCCACCAGCCTTCTTGATCTATAGGACACCATGAAGCTCCATCGATCATCAACCTCCGTTCTTGAACGGCTCTGATTACCACACCAACCACAAGTGACAGAACAATGCAATGCAATGATATGAGGACTTTTTTTTTTAAACAAAAATCACATAGAAAATTGTCACACAAAATATGAATCAATCTCAAAATATTTTTAGTAAAAGAAAATGGTTGTACTTAAAATGGATTACGAAGAGTTTATATAAAAATTTAGAAAATCATATCCAAATAAGGAATTTTCTTAGTTTCACTTGAGTTGACCTTTCCAGTGGCCACCATTATATGTTACAAAATGTCCATTCAAGTGCCTAACGATTGCAGGCCACTGATAAAACCAGTCAAAAGGATCTGAATCACAATTGATCCATGCAAGCGATCCATTGCTGCACATTGGGGGACTCAATTGCTTGACCAAAACCAACAAGACATAGATTTGAAACTTTCTCCAAAAACCTTTTGTTTAAAATAGACCCTTCCAAAACCCTTTTTCAAATACAATCTAACATGTATGCATAAATATACCTGAGCAAGTAACTAAGCGAAACTCAACTTGATTCCGATGTGATGACCAGACAGAGCGTGTACTTATAACCAACGACCCATACACAACTAAAGATCCTAAACTCCATTACCGTGTGATTTGTCACACAGAAATAGCCAATCAATATAAAGAATTAACCAAAAGAAAAGAATCAATAAAACAAACAAAATGATTGATTTTAAGATTTTCTGGTTTTTAAATTTTGAATTTATTTATTGTATCTATAAACATGGGTTGTGATCTTACGCAGATTGTGTCCGTTCGAACCCTGCAAAATGGTTTCAACATAAACTAAAAGGTCTTCCAAAATAAAAATATCCAAGAAGTTCTGCTTTTTCAATATTCATTGAAAAACTCTCTCAATGGAAAAATAAGTATGAAATTTTCATTGAATTAGTTTTCTAATGAATATTAAAAAAGTATTTATGAGATATTTTCTCTAAAAACATTATTTATTCATTGGCGCTAATAGCAAAGGCTTAATCAGAATTTATTGTCCCAAAGCCCCCAAATAATAAACGACATATAATAGTTTTAGTTACAAGAATAAACATGCAAGGCAGAAAAAACAAAAACAAAAAACCAGGGCAATGAATAAGCAAACCCTATCAATGAGTTGTGATTGGGGGCCCGAAAACGGGCACCCCGAATGCCCCTAATCGACGAAACGACGTCGTTTCGTCGTTTTTTTTTTCCCATTTCAGAAGAAGAGAAACAGAAGGAGGAGGAAGAAGAGAAGAGAAGAAGAAGAGAAGGGGAGGGGGAGGAGAGGGGGCCAACAAACTAGGGCTGGAGGCGGAGGCGGAGGCGGGGCGGAGGCGACGCTGAGGCGAGCGACGCTGACGACGAAGCTGACGAGCCCGAGCTGTGAGGCGACGCTGGCGACGAGCTTCTTCTCTTCCTCTCTTCCTCCTCTCTCTCTCTCTCTCTCTCTCTTGGGGCATTCGGGGCGGGGGGATTCGGGCACAAAAACATTATTCCCCTATCAATAATGGCAACTCACATATGTAACTTGCAGTAATGAAACTTTGATGTCTGAAATTGAAACTGTCAAAAAAATGTGCAAAAAAAAAAAAAAAAAAAAAAAACAAACAAACCTCTTAACTTACCCACTAACCAATCCATAACACATACATAGGCACAAAAACAGTAAATAGAAAATCCCCCAAAAAAAACTAGGAGGGAAAAAAAAAATTCAAAGATATATCAGTTTCCTGGTCATCACAAGTTACCCTTGTGTGAAACACCAAATATCTCTACTCTTCCAAATTCCAAGGCTACCGACTCACCAAACACTGAATAACAGTAACATAAGCATTTAATAAAATGGTTACATGCAAAACTAATAAAACAGTCATACAGTTTTTTAATTTGTTATCAAGCAAAGCAATATACTATATGATTGAGTGAATCAAGGACTTTAACTAGTCCTTGAGCAATCATCCAACATCAACTATTACATGATTCAGTTCGAACCATAATAGCATTTTAATAGCATCAGCATTTCAACTTTAACTAATGTACATTGACTCATTTGCATTCAATAATAGTATAATTTTGTAAACCAGGCTACACAATTTAAAAACCCCACCTCTAGAATAAAATCTAGCCATTCTGTATACAATCTACAATGCAAGGCAACTTAGTCTCTGGCTAAAGGTTTTATAACTATAACTAGGAACCAAAAGGGGCAAAATAGCAAGGCAAAGCACCAATCTATCTGTCTGCTATAAAGACCAATTTTTTCATCTTCTAACCTAAATCATCACGACACAAAATGATTACACAA